>RJVU01019713.1:0-21681 GCA_003731715.1 Anabarilius grahami
GGATAAACTCCACGAAGCTCCGAGCGTAGGTCAGACAGCAGGCAGCAGCCTGCTGTCATGCAGTGTTTTTAGTTTTTTTTTTTTTTTTTTTTCACGGATCCGTGTGAATGAGGGCCATTTTGACAACGTTGTCGTCTGTTTGCGAAAAAACGCCAAGGAAAGGAAAAACTTTTCAGATTTTCCTACACCATTGTCGTGTAAATGTAGGCTACCTAAAATCCAGTTTTTTAAAACGATGCCGTTTTTGTCTCCATGTAAGCTCCATCCAGTACAGATTTATGCTGATGAATGATAAAAACATTGATAAAAACAAAGCTTAGACTTAAAAGCCCACGCTTGTTATAGATTAGCGCGCGCTTAAAGTAGTAACATGCCGTCCGTTGGTGTGGACGCTAATGTAGTTAGCATTTATGCACATTTTTTCCAGATATTAATAGGGTCTTTCCTGTTATACAGTGACTTTTCTGTCTCAATGATTTATTAACTCATATTTTCTCTAAAATGAGTCACATATTTATAAGAAATGGCTTAAATTTAACTATAGTGAAAAAACTGTATTAATGAATGAAATGTTCAAGGTGTCAGTATGTACATATTATATATATAAAATCTATATCCATTTAGGTCTTTACATGCTCTCAGAAATTTAACATCTCCTTTCTTTCGAGTTCCTTCAGTAAAAAGAGAAACTGGAAAGAAGGCCTTTTGCTTTAAGGCTCCATCAGATTGGAATAACTTGCCAGCTGCTCTTCGTTCTATAACGACACTACAACTGTATAAATCTTCGTTATACTCCTATTTAAATACGTCTTGCACTTGCTATTAATGTACCACATTATAAATGTTATTATTACTATTATTCCCATGTTCGGTATTCCTACTACAGATGAATGTCTATTTTGTACATGTATTAGAAGTATTTATATGTTATATTCATTTATACCAAATAACATGTATGAATTATGTGAAATCTTACAAAGGACAGTGATTTAATGTTAATCTAATGTAAAATAAATTATGTTACCATTAAAAGGTGAGGATTCTGGTGGAACAGGGTTGGGGACGTGTTGAGCAGGACAATTGTTAATTATTTATTGGGTATGTGTTATTGTTATGTGTTTGTTGTATAATGTGGGATGTATTGTGATGTTGTACCTGTAACAGCCATCCTTGTGTTTTAGGACCCCCTCGAAAAAGAGATGGATCATCTCAAGGGGCTATCCTTAAATAAATAAATAAATATATAAGATACTGTGAACCCTTAAGCTCCCAGGTCACTGGTAGAGAACTCAAGTTTGGAGGTAAAAAAAAAAAAAAAAACACCCACCAGGGTGAGCAGGGAAATATTAAAATATTTCATACAATTAATGCAGCATCAACTTTTTATGACACAGAACATGACATTCACAGACAGCACATTCTTGTTTGTCTTGTGTATGAGTTTCCTCATAAGCACAGTCTTGAATGAGTTAAATAACATCTTAAATAAACTTAAAGAGGTGTGAGAAAATGAGATATGCAGAAGTCACTTAAACTCTTGACTTAAAGTCAGAGCAGCAAACAAAGGAATTAAGAAATCAAAGAACAAATGTAGCCAAACCACAGGAAAGGGCATCACTGTCCATTACTGTTCCTTCTTGTGATGGTTTTTGTGTTTGTTTGTTAATATAGTTAATCCAAATGAATTATAGTATCTTTATTTTTAATCAAATATATCAAATATAAATAAAAAATAATTTATTATGTCTATCCTCAATAATTTGTTCTTATTTCTCTAGCCATCTGAACAGAGAATTGTTTTGCCATCATGATTGACTGTGATAAGGAACTACATAGCTATTTTTTGTGTCCCTCCTCCAAAGGAAATCTGTATTTATTTATTTTTTTAATTGTTTTGAAACAATATTATATAGGTGCAGTTCCACACATTACAGATGGCAAACCATGCAGGACAATGACGGAAAGCTCATCCACTGTTACAACACTGTTATGCTCCTTTCCACCCTATTATGCTCTGTTCCACACTGTTATGCTCCTTTCCACACTGTTATGCTCATTTCCACCCTGTTATGCTCCGTTCCACACTGTTATGCTCATTTCCACACTGTTATGCTCCTTTCCACACTGTTATGCTCCGTTCCACACTGTTATGCTCATTTCCACCCTGTTATGCTCCTTTCCACACTGTTATGCTCCTTTCCACCCTGTTATGCTCCATTCCACACTGTTATGCTCCTTTCCACACTGTTATGCTCATTTCCACCCTGTTATGCTCCATTCCACACTGTTATGCTCCTTTCCACACTGTTATGCTCCATTCCACACTGTTATGCTCATTTCCACCCTGTTATGCTCCATTCCACACTGTTATGCTCCTTTCCACACTGTTATGCTCCTTTCCACAATGTTATGCTCCATTCCACACTGTTATGCTCATTTCCACCCTGTTATGCTCCGTTCCACACTGTTATGCTCCTTTCCACACTGTTATGCTCCTTTCCACCCTGTTATGCTCCATTCCACACTGTTATGCTCATTTCCACCCTGTTATGCTCCTTTCCACACTGTTATGCTCCTTTCCACCCTGTTATACTTCGTTCAATCCTGTTATGCTCCTTTCCACCCTGTTAGACAAGTCATTTTAAATAATAATTTGACAGCAACGTTAAATGTTTGGCATACTTTTGTCTTATTTTGTGAGGTGAGGAGCACTAACAGCATATATGTTTTCATCCTATTGGCAAAAATGGGCACAAAAAAGTACCTGTTCTGAATAATCAATACATATTCTATTCATCAATAATTGTTTTGTTATTGTTTCAAGAATAAAAAAGAAAATACAAAGATGGCATAAGGGACATATACTTTCCAAGAAAAAGCTCATTATTGTTTAACATTTACATTGTTAACATGTTGTGATAACTATGTAACAGGTTGGAATATTTTCATGGCCAGTGTCTGAACAATCTACCCATAATAATTATTTTTTGAGTCCCTGAGCTTGACCAATATGTAGTTAAACATGTCACTATTTTGGTAGAATGCTAAAACCATGAAAATCATGTACCTTTTTTTCCAACACTTATGAAGCCAAAATGTTACCGCATACCAGGAGTGACCCTAGTGTCACTTTCGGTTTTGTGAACTGCCAATCCAAAGGACTGAAACAAATAATTTCAAACAACGCGGTTGTGCTAGCAATAAATAATCCTAATCTGTCAGACTGAGCTGTAAAATTTCCTTCATGCTCCATTTTTAGCTGTCAGGATCCTAATAATTCGTTTTGTATTTAACACCACTGTGTACGTTTATTTATAAAGATAGAACTGCGTAATAAAAACACGTTTGAATTAATATTATGAAATGCAATTTGCAAAACACATGAGCAGAGTTCTTTGCATGAAAGACCCGTAACAACGTTGTTTTTTCCTCTCTAACACGGTAGGAATTTTGTTGAGTAGAAAATGACCATGAAAACGATTGCTGTGTGGTGACAGGTGGTGCGACAAATCGGCCCGTGTGGTTTCAAGACGCAATTTTATGCCTACTCTTCTGCTATAATTGCTTCATCTGTTTATTAAATTCAGAAATTGATTAAAATATTTCTCAGAAGTAGTAAAATGAAAAGTTTGCTATGAAAAAGGACAATTTTTATGTGTATTTTCATTTTTTTAAATGTAGGGTACAACGGGGCTAAAGGCGCCGCGGGGCAAAAGGCGCCTTTGATTTTATTTTCCTCTAAACCACTAGATGGCACAAAAACTTGCGGCAGCACTTTCCTAAATATCCGCTTTTCAAAATGCACGTGCAAATTTGTCTGATCCTTGACGCGATCACGGGCAGCAGCGCAAAGTTGCTAAATCTAATATTTAATGTTTTTTAAAAATATTGTTGATTTATAGCCTGGGTGCTAGCCTGAACCCCGCCCACAACATTTTTTGGACGGGAAGTTCGGTCTGGACTCGATCCATTGTGGAGTAATTATGCTCGGCTCCCAGAAGGCCGAGCCAATCAAATTGCCAGGGCGGGCTTTAATCGATGATGGACAGGCTATCTGCGGTTACGTAACCACCCACGTCATCAAAGAGCGCTTGGGTTGAATTGGTTTTCACCGACGATGACTGCAGCTGGAGAAGTAAGATGTTTAGATTCCGCTATTGTGTTTCTCTCAAAAATGTTATTCGTGCTTGTAAGTACTCCGCGAATTCTTAAAATTTTTTTACAACAGCGGCAAAGATCGTTTACACTCATTACTTTCCTACTTCTTCCAGTTCCAGCGTGCGTGCGTGCAGTTGAACTCTGTTGACAACTATGCGTCGCTCAACATACGTCACTTACTGCGTTGCTCTGATTGGTTGTAGGTCTATCCGATTGAGTGCAGAGTTTGTTTTTTTTACTGGTTCGGTTAAGACACGCCCCATAATTCAAGTGCAATGGAGCAGTATCAGACTCACATTCTGCCTAGAATATGAGTATGACGAAGTCAGGCTAGTTGATTTAAGTAGCAAATGAGAATCTATTAAATTAATGTTTGTATTTTCAGACAAAGGTCTTCTTAATGATTTTCAGTTTTGTTCAAGGTAGTTTCAATAACGGTTGAATATGTAAAAGTATGGTATGTGGGGTAAAAGGCGCCCCTGCTGTTGGGGCAAAAGGCACAATAATTAACATGATAATGAATAGCTGGGTAACTTTTCATTTTTTTGACATGACATGGTTAGATTTACATAGCAAATATCATATCAAATTGGGTATTCATCTTAGAGATAACACCCATATTTATAATGAAACAATCATATATAAAAAATATATTAATATCATAATAAAATATAATTTATTGTTACTACTATAAATCTATATTAAATATTAAGAATCTCCTTCAATGCTTTCAGAATCTTAACTTTTTAAAGTAATTTTGTTTCTGTATTTGTAAAATATATATTTCTATATTAACATAGGCCTATTTTTATAACAGTATATTTATACAAATGAATTATTTTATTTATCAAAATGGACAGAAAATACTACAAACTTTGCTAAAGTGATTCTTTTGAACAAGTATTAACTTACACATTATTAAAAACATATTATTTTAGCTAAAGTATTTGTACGAATACTGTGTGCCATGTGTGGGGTAAAAGGCCCCCCTCACCACCTCATACATTTATAAGATTTTATACAAAATTAACCACTTTTATGATTTATTTTCACATTGCTCCATCAATGTTCAATACAAACATACACTACCGTTCAAAAGTTTGGGGTCAGTACGATTTTTTAATGTTTTAAAAGAAGTATCTTCTGCTCACCAAGCCTGCATTTATTTGATTAAAAATACAAACAAAAACAGTAATATTGTGAAATATTATTCCAATTTAAAACAGCTGTTTTCTATGTCAATATACAGTAAAGTGTAATTTATTCCTGTGATCAAAGCTGAATTTTCAGCATCATTACTCCAGTCTTCAGTGTCACATGATCCTTCAGAAATAAATCTAATATGATGATCGGATGCTCAAGAAACATTCATTATTATTATCAATGTTGAAAACAGTTATTTACATTTTTATTTCATGATGCTATGGTGAATAGAAAGTTCAAAAGAATATTATTCTTTTTATTTAAAATAGAATATTTTCTAACATTATAATTGTCTTTACTGTACCTTTTGATCAGTTTAACTCATCCTTGATGAATAAAAGTATCGATTAATTTTATTTCTATCCCCCAAAAATAAAATTTAAATTCTTACTGACCCCAAACTTTTGAACGGTAGTGTTTCATGTTACAAAAGATTTAGATTTCAGACAAATGCTGTTCTTTTGAACTTTCTATTCATCATAGCATCATGAAATAAAAATGTAAATAACTGTTTTCAACATTGATAATAATCATAAATGTTTCTTGAGCATCAAATCATCATATTAGATTGATTTCTGAAGGATCATGTGACACTGAAGACTGGAGTAATGATGCTGAAAATTCAGCTTTGATCACAGGAATAAATTACACTTTACTGTATATTGACATAGAAAACAGCTGTTTTAAATTGGAATAATATTTCACAATATTACTGTTTTTGTTTGTATTTTTAATCAAATAAATGCAGGCTTGGTGAGCAGAAGATACTTCTTTTAAAACATTAAAAAATCTTACTGACCCCAAACTTTTATATTTTTCCTGCAATCATACACTTTGAGAGAAGTGAAAAACACACTTTTCTTAAGGTGTGCCTTTAGCACCCTATATTCTGATGTCAAACAGTCACATTTATTTCTATTGCACTTTACACACTAGAAATTGTCAAAGCAGCTTCACAGAATTAATGCAAACTTCTTCAAATCCGAAACATTCAAATTCTGCTCTAAAGCAGTTGCAAGCTTTGCAATATTACTTGTGGTCAGCAAGAAAGTTTTCTTTACGGAAATGGAGCGTTCTTCTTAGGTTTCAGATAAAGTTTCCAGAACGTTTCCCAAACCTTTTGATGTACTTCCATAGTCAGTGACCATTGCGAATGTCCAGCGCCCTCTGCTGGTCAGTCAGCAGCGCTCACACAAAGTACTCTGGTTAAATGCTCGTATGACAGCCGTCCGTGACACTCTCACATATTTAGTAAACATATTAAGAACTATAAAATCCACATCCACAATTTATTATTACCATTGTACTTGTTTCGCGGTTGTGTGGGTGTGTGTATGTGTGTTTGTGAACCGATACCCGGATGTTGATCGGCGCGGCGTCCAGTGCGCAGCTGCAGGCCGAACTGACTGAGGTGAGCAAAACAAACCCAAACATGTACAAACATACACAACATATGTCACATTATCTGCAAAATACATGCGTGTACATGTCAAATAACGCGTTAGATTTGTGTTTGAAGGCTGTCGTTCTCGTTTTGCGAACGTATTGTTAGCATTGTATTTTAGTTTGGATCTTTTCAGGTGTTTACCATCGAAATCCACTGAATAATTAAATGTATAGGTGCTGTGTGTCGACTTATGTCGCGTGAAATGATACAGGTGACACTATTATACACGCTTAGTGTGATATTTAAGCGTATTTGTTGAGCGTTTGAATGTTTGGGTGTAAATGCGCCATGATTAGCACGTTAGCTTAGTAAGTTTCTGCAGAAAGATGAGTATGGCAAAACAATCTGTAGATTATTTATAGTGATAGTTCATTTCAGGTGGTCTTTGAAGTAGCTTGGAGAACTAATATCATAGTGTGGTCACCATTCAGTACCATGATGGATATCAGAGTATTATCCAGCTAACAGAAATGTTTTGCTAACGTTAAGTCATTTCTGAATGTTCAATGAACTTTCAAAATGTCCATTTTGTTAAACGTTGTAAGAACGTTTCTTTCTTGATTATGCGAACGTTAAGGGAACATTCAGTTTTATCATTTTGTAAACAATATTTGAATGTTCTCCTAACGTTCTGAAACAAGTTATAACATATATAAAATGTTAAATGAACGTCCAACTAAAATGTTACTGGGAAGAAAAAAAATTGTTCCAAGAACAATGTATAGATATAATGTTTTTGTGCTAACGTTTTAAAGACAAGATTATTTAAATAGATTTATCTAAAAGTATTATTTTTAAACTAAAAATGAATTTGAATCCATTGTTTTAAACTGTTATTTCTAATCCTGTCCTCTAAACTGTAATATAAACAAATATAGTATCTATGCTGTGCTATACAGTGTAAGCAAAAAATATAAACGGGTCATTGACAAATAAGGTTTTTAAAGGGTTAGTTCACCCAAAAATGAAAATTCTGTCATTTATCACTCACCCTTATGCCGTTCCACTTCCGTTAATCTTCAGAACACAAATTAAGATATTTTAGTTGAAATCCGATGGCTCAGTGAGGCCTGCATAGCCAGCAATGTTACTTCCTCTCTCAAGATCCATAAAGGTACTAAAAACATATTTAAATCAGTTCATGTGAGTACAATGGTTCAATATTAATATTGTAAAGCGACGAGAATATTTTTGGAGCGGCAAAAAAACAAAATAGTGACTTATATAGTGATGGCCGATTTCAAAACACTGCTTCAGGAAGCTTCGGAGCACAAATGAATCAGTGTGTCGAATCAGCTGTTCGGAGCACCAAAGTCACGTGATTTCAGCAGTTTGGCGGGTTTGACATGCTATCCGAATCATGATTCATGATTCGCTGATTCATTTATGCTCCGAAGCTTCCTGAAGCAGTGTTTTTAAATCGGCCATCACTATATAAGTCGTTTTTTTGGCGCATCAAAATTATTCTCGTCGCTTTATAATATTAATATTGAACCACTGTACTCACATGAACTGATTTAAATATGTTTTTAGTACCTTTATGGATCTTGAGAGAGGAAATGTCATTGCTCCCTATGGAGGCCTCACGGAGTCATCGGATTTCAACTCAAATATCTTGATCATGTGTTCCAAAGATGAACAAAGGTCTTACGGGTGTGGAACGACATGAGGGTAAGTAATAAATTACAGATTTTCATTTTTGGGTGAACTAACCCTTCAAGTTTAAAAAAAAAAAAAAAACCCTAATGGAGATATAAATAATTTTGAAGTTTTATCAAGTGATAACAATGAGATTATGTGGTTTTTATAATCAATTAACAGTGCTTTTATAATTTTTTTACAAGATGGACAAAATTTATCACCAAAAAAGTAATTTGGTTTGACCAAAATTTCTGTTTTACCGAATAATGATGTTTTCAAACTGTGCTAACAGTCTCATATCTTTTTAACTAGTTAGCAAAAGGACAATCAAACATTTAATATTTACAAGTTTTTAAAATATTACAACATTTTTCATGTTTTATAGCGGCTGTACAGAATGACCTGATGTTTCGGGACATGCGTATGAGCAAGTGAAAACATTAATTTTTCAAATAGTCAAGAGAGAGTTAGTTACTTTGCTTCACGACCATGTGGTCCTTTTGAATGATGTCACATCCTGTCACATGATATTGAACGCATAACTTGATCCAAAATGGTCCCTTTATATTGGTTACTCCAAATGACATCAATTAAATAAATTTTTCCGGACATTCTTTCTCATAAAAATGGCTGTATTGGTTTTTGTACGGTTAAATCGAATGACTTTTTGACTAAAATACCTTTTATATTTTGCAAATATAATTAAAAAATTTTGGATTCAATAAAATTGATCTAGTTGTACCTACCTTACATACTTTGGATGTTATATCAGTGTTTTTTATTATTATCTTTAAGTCCTTTGGACAAAAAAAATTACCCAAACATTACATTCTAAACCTGAAAATAAAGCGGTTAAATTAAAAATGATAAAAACAAAAGTATAAAATGTTAACTTGTATGAGGTATGAAGAACACACACATTCACTTGTCTGAACATAGTAATTATATTACATTAATGGACTTTTCTATCGATAGTGCCTTTACTGTTTCTGCTCCCCTACATATTTTAGCAAAATGTGTACTTTAGTCAGATTTATTGCACTCCTGTTCTTCTGCGCTCCAACTGTTTGACGCGCATGTGCTAGAGGTATTTACCCGGGACCCGTACGGGTTCTTATGGTCAGCCAGGTCCAGATCGTGTCCCAATCTATTATTTTGGGTCCAGGGTCTGTTTAACAGTGTGTGTAATACCCGAGTCGTTCAGAGAACACCCGGTTCTGATCAGAGTCGTGTAGCCCATTTACGGGTCTCTTTGGGTTTGGGCCCACAAATTTTTGGACCCATAAAGACCTCTAGCATCTGCCCACCAGCGCTCGTTCATTGAAGTCTATGAAGTCTAACAAGACTCACTTGTTGTCAGAACATGCAAAATGGCAATACTCATGGGACTTTCTAACATTTACAGATAAGGATATAAGTTAGTAAAAGTAACTGTGCTGAGAAAAACATTAAACAGTACACGCATCTGTCAAATCACGACAGAGCAAGACGTGGTTTATGCTTTTGTTTGAAGTGCTTTGGACAACTTCGAACATGTACCTTTCCCGCAGCAGCTTATTCCCTGTCCTCCACTATTTTCCATGTGCGTTTTGTCCACAGAAATGTGTTATTCACTACTGTAAAGCGACTTGACTGGCAGATGTTTTCTGAGCACAGCACGTGAACATGATTAATCAATAATCAAATTCGTTGTCGATTATTTTATTATCAGTAATAATTGATTTTATCGATTAGTTGTTGCAGCCCTGGTTTGTTCATATGTACAATCAGTGTTGTTCAGAGTTTTTGTGTAAAGAATGAATGTAATTATTAACACAAAAACAGAATGGAATAAAATCTTCACTGCCGCATTACTGGGCTGGTGGAAGGTGCAGTTTTACAACATGCATGGCACAAATACAGGACATATGTATTAAACAGCCCAATGAAACCATTAAGTTATAAACGTGCTGCTCAATTAACCCATGTGATGTGTGTCGTGTCACAGGAACAGGAAGGGAGCAGCAGTTCATGGAAGACGGTCACCATAAGACAGGAGACAGTAGTCACCAGGAGGTGGGTGATATTCTTGCTGCTTTCAACAATTAACAAAACATACATTATCTATTTGTGCACAAACATCTGATGGGTAATTTGTTTTTATTGCAGGACACTGAAGACGGCACAAAAGGTTGGTATATTTTAGATATCTATGCAAGTTTTTTTCCATAATTTCTGTACTCTTATTAAATTTATTCAAATATAAATATAAAATATAAAGAGCTTTTTTATATTTGAATATTTTGTAATAAAACCTTACATTATTATATTTATAGTCACTATTTATAGGGGTGCACCGGTATGAAAATTTCGAAACTGTATAATCCATTATGTATCGGCTTTAATATATCTAAAATTACATTATAAATAATAAATATAGCTACATTTTCTTATCAGGCCGATAACGATAACAATAAAAATGAACATATCGGCCGATACTGATATTGTCACCGATATAGTGTGCAACTCGAACTATTTAAGTATTGTATCTTTGTATTATAAGTGCGTTTTTATTTGCAATGCACTGAAATTAAACCCAAACCGAAATTAAAGTTTTTATTTAGCCAACAACTGAAACCAAAGTTGAAAGGATTAGTTCACTTTCAAGTAAAATTTTCCTGATCATTTACTCACCCCCATGTCATCCAATATGTTCTTGTCTTTCTTTCTTCAGTCGAAAAGAAATGAAGGTTTTTTGATGAAAACATTCCAGGATTATTCTCCTTATACTGGACTTCAATGGCCTCTAGATGGTTAAAGGTCAAAATTAGTTTCAGTGCAGTTTCAAAGGGCTTTAAAAGACACCAGACGAGGAATAAGGGTCTTATCTAGCGAAACGATCGGTCATTTTCGAAAAAAAAAATACAACTGTATATGCTTTATAAACACAAATGATCACCTTGAATGTGCTTCCGCTTTCCGCATTCTTCAAAAAGCTTGCGCTGTATGTCCTATGCCTTCCCTATTCTACTTACGGAAAAAACGGAACTGGTGCCGGGTTCGTTCCATAAGTTGAATAGGGAAGGTGTAGGACATACAGCGTAAGCTTTTTGAAGAATACGGAAAGCAGAAGCACGTGCAAGGCGACCATTTGTGTTTATAAAGCAAATACAGTTGTATTTTTTTTTGGAAATGACCGATCATTTCGCTAGATAAGACCATTATTTCTCGTCTGGTATCGTTTAAAGCTTTTTGAAGCTGCACTGAAACTGTCATTTTGACGTTTGGGGGCCATTGAAGTCCACTATAAGGAGAATAATCCTGGAATGTTTTCATCAAAAACCTTAATTTCTTTTTGACTGAAGAAAGAAAGACATGAACATCTTGGATGACATGGGGGTGAGTATATTATCAGGAAAATTTTATTTGAAATTGGACTAATCCATTAAGTTTGGGGAATAGGGATTTTTTGAAGACATTTTGAGAAAATCTGTCCTATACTTAATTTCTTTTAACCACTCTCCTCATGTCAGAATCGAGTGCATTTCCATCTGCCACATCTCTCACCACCCTTACCTGTGCTTCATCACGACCCGGTCCTGCCGAAACACCCACCCCCTGTCCTGTTGTCGGGGGTTCGTTGGACCCCCCTGAGGGAGGGAACAATGCAAAGCGGACCGCTGTGGCCGACGGACAGCCCCCCTCCGCGGTGTCCCAGCGCTACATGCCCCGTGAGGTGCCCCCGCGCTTCCGCAACCAGCAGGAACCCAAAGTGCTACTGAAGAGGGGCCAGCCACCACTGTCCTGCATGCTGCTGGGGGGCGGAAACGGGGGGGACGCAACGCCCCAACTTCCCCTGCAGGAGGAAGCTGATGCCTCAGGTGGGTCGAGTCATTCAGAGCTGCAGTGTTAACATTATTGGTACAGTAGAGACAGAATGGACTTAAATATGGTAAAACCTATTCAACGGCGCAGAAAATCTTTTATGGGTGGAAGTATTGTCAGAAAACATATTTTGATACTTTGATGTTTTTCCTCTTTCAGATCATACGGTGGATTCAGTTTCTCTGCACTCATCGTCTGATGCCTCTGCCACTCCCACTTATGCAAATTACACATGGGGGCTGGGCTCAGGAGGTCAACCCTCCGCTCAGGGAATGGACAAGGACAATTCTGATGTAGAGAAATGGCCAAGACCGGAAGACCAGTGGAATAGTGATCAGACCCTACAGTCTGCAAGATTAGGGATGGATGAGTCTGCCGGCCTGGGAATGAACAGTTCTTCTCAACTCTCTGGATATGCAGAAGCCAGTGTGGTAGGAGGTGCATCCTCACAGTCCGACAATAAAGAATCCATTAAAGGAGTCAATCCACATTTTAGTTCCAAGGTGCCGTTACCTTCTGGAGACCAGGAGGGCACTCAAGGTCTAAATCCAAACTACAACCCTGATGACCCTGATAGAGCAGCTTCAGGTCGAGATCTCTTAACTCACACTGCCTCTAAGGAATCTCCTCCTGCACCCTTGAGTCCAGCCAGTACGCGCTACCAGACACTCTGCAAGAACGAAGAGCGCATTACGGGGGATTGGGCGGAGCTGCAAGCTGGACCAAATGGTGGTGGAGAGGTTGGAGTCTCCTGTGCAGATTTGTGGGATACAGGACAAGATCCTGTTCGGAAGAGCAGTGATGCTGTAGGTGGAAGTTCAGGTGATGGCACTGGCATCTCTCAGGGAAAGTGGGATGGCGACACAGTAGGTTCAAACAAACAGGCAGCTACAGGATGGACCTCAAACTCAACAGTTGGAGCCTCAAAAGAGGATGTGAGAGAGATCTCTGAGGTAAGCACAGATAGTTTACAGGACTCTTCAATGCTTGCAAAAAGCGTGGCATCAAGAGACGACAATCAGAAAGCAGGAGACGACTGGGGTGGGTCAGAGGGAGAATCGACTGGTAGAGAAAGCACTGAGGATGGGATGCACGCCCACAATCTGGCCCAGAGTCCATCCAGATGTCAGGCCCTCCACCCAGAAGAAGCCTTACAGAGCCTGATCACTCACACTAACCTAGATCCTAAAGTGCTGTGCAACACGGGATGGGGCAAAACCCAGATCAAGCAGAACGTTGCCTGGGATTTTGAGGGCGACAGTGGGAACGTTGGTTGGGATGTAGAAGTGCCCACCGACCGCAGTAAGGAAGGCTGGCGGGATGCAGGTGATCCTTCCAGCTCCAAAATGCAGAAGCAAGAGGTTGGACAGGTGGATCGAGCTCAGGGGTGGACCAGGCATGGCGAAATAAGTGTTGGGAGTGGTCGCAAAGGGAGTGGTTGGGAAGAAGACCAGGAGGTTGAAGGTTCGTGTAGGAGGGAAGGAACTGGGTGGAACCGGGGTGGCAGAAGTGAGTGGACGAAATTGCCCGAGGGTGGAGGCTGGAAGGAAGAGAGAGGTAGTGACAGAAGAAATCGGGATGAGGGCAGCCCGGAAGACTTGGGACAGCGAAGTGGTGGCTGGGGAGGAAATGAAGGCAGCGGTGTCAAACTGCACCAGGGATGGGGCGAGAAGCTACCATCACAGATACCAAACAAACAAACAGCACTTAAAACCCAAAATCAACAACCGCAGCAGCAATCGCAGACCCAGCAGCAAATGCCGGGATATCCAAAGGCCTTGCAGGACAGGGGTCGTCCAGGAGAGCCGGATGACCAGAGCAAAGGGTCTGGGTGGACCTCTGGGCCCATCCCTCAGATGCCTTCAGTTGTTGAGCCGAGTGGGTGGGATGAACCGTCGCCTCAGTCCATCAGCCGGAAGATGGAGATCGATGATGGCACGTCTGCATGGGGCGATCCATCATGCAACAACAGCAAGAACGTCAATCTGTGGGATAAGAACAGCTCACCAGCCCAACAGTCATCGTCGTCTGGAAGACAGCCTGGATCACAGCCTGGAACGGCATCTAAGAACTCGGGTAAGAAGGCAGCAGTTCATATTGAATCAATTAAACCTTTTTGAACTAGAAACGTCTCTTTTAGTAACACACGTACACTTTCTAGGTCCTGCAACATGGGCGCGCAGCAGTGCTCCCTCTGACCCATCTGTGGACAGCAGTACGGCTTCTTGGGGGAAATCGTTTGATGCACCATCTGGCTGGGGGGAATCGAGTGAACCAGGGAAAGGTGGAGGATGGGGAAACTCCCATTCCCATTCTGCCAAGTCTGGTATGAGCCTGTCCATTAAACAGTACAACCAGGGTTACCAAGTCTGCGGTTTTCTCACAGAATTGACATAAATCATGCTTGATTAAATTGTAATAAGTATTTGTTGCATTAATGGAGCAAGGTGAAACTCTTCCACTGTGTAATTTGAACTGATTTTCATAAATATATTCTCTTTAGGTTCAAAGCCTATGCAAGAGAGTTGGGGTGACGAAAGCTCGAACGCATCCCGCCACTCCAGCTGGGAGGATGATGATGGTAGTGTTGGTGTTTGGGGAAGTCGGGGATCCCAAAGCAACATGCCCACGTACAACTCTGGGGGCTGGGGGCAAGGCCAGGGGGCCAGGAGACTCAACACTAAGGTATGTTTTAACCCTTCATAGCTAGATAGCTAGACAGTCGACTCCTAAGAAGCAGAAAGCTTAACATTTCTATCCCTCTCGCCTTTGGTTTGTCCCCCAGAGCCCCCTTAAAGGTAACAGTGGGGACTCGTGGGCATCTCCTGTGACTCGGCAGTTCTCAAACATGGGCGTTACGGTAAGCTAGTCCTTTGTCCTGATTTGCTCTTGTGTGAAGCTGCAGAGCAGCTTAGAAATATGCTGATTGTTTATGTCAGGATGAAGACTCCAGTATGGGTCATGATAGACATGACAGGAGAGGAATGAATGATGGTGAGATGCGGAGAGGCGGCAGGACTGGGGGAGGTTTCCGCTCACAGACTTCCAAAGAGATGCCATGTGGGGAGACCGGACCTTATCTTGACAAGGTACTGAGACACTCTCAACACCATCTTCGTTAAAGAACAAAGAAAGTTGTATCTAATAACGGAGATTGCATGCCATATTAATGCAGAAACCCTCTCGAGAAGGAAGAGCAACCTGAGGGTTTGTAATCAAATTTGACCCCATTTATTTTCTTAATGCATGTTGTCTTGTGAATGATTCATCCATGCATACCTTATCTTTAATCAAAATGTCATAACTTGCTTCACAATCCAATCAACAACCATTGGATAAAATTGCCATTGCAGCTTGTTTCTTTTGAGAACTGTGAATTCATACTAATCTTCACATACTGTTTTTTGCCCCAGTAGGGAAGTATGTGATTTCGGATGCAGACTAAGTACCTTGCTCAAGGGTACAATGGTGAAAGTCCATAGGTAGATTTTCACAGACTTGAAAAAACCTTCTAAAGCCCTAAGCTTTAGCTCTTCTTTGCTGTTGTTTTGAAGGTCGGGGGTCATAATATGTTTGGAAGCGGTGGACATCCTTCATTGAGAGGGATGCATCAGGCTGGTGTGCACCCCTTAAACCCTTCCCCCGGGATAAGAGCACAAGTGCCTCCCCAGTTCCTGCCACCTCAGGTCAGTTTGTGTCTTTGGTTTTAGCACTGTGATAAATGTATGTTTATTAGCTCACAGTTACTCTGTTTCTCTGCAGGTTCCTGGGCCTTTGCTAAAACCAATGGCGCCCCCTAGTGGGAGTATGTTCCCTCCACAGCTCTCCCCCCAGCAAATCGCCATGCTCGGTGGCATTCATCCACACATGCAGCAGTTCCAACTAGTAAGCATCACATTTGGTCCTGCAAAATATCATAAGATATTTAAGAAGCATTATTTTAATGTTTTATATACGTTCCTTTCCCCAGGCCTGTCAGCTCATTCTACAACAACAACAGCAGCAACAGTTTCTGAATCAGAGGAAGTTTCCTCCTCCTGCAAGACAACAGCACGACCCGCAGCAGGTACAGCATAACCGCTCACCCAAATATTAGTGCAGCGCCCCCTTCTGAATTATCCAAAGAACTGCACGGCGCCCTCTACTGACTTAACCCTGTGTATCAAATATGAATTTGAAATTTCTAAGGCCTCTAAATTACCAACATGATCAAAACTTTGATGGAAAACCCCTTCCACACAATCTACTACATGCCTTCTGTTGTCTGATTGATGGTTTAGATGTTTTTAGCAAGTAAAAGGCCTTTTAGTATAATTGTAGAAACGTCCACCTGTAGCTTGTGGTTCACGTGTCTTTTTGCTGTGAAGTCTTTACAGATATTTTATTAAATAAATGTAAGAATAACTTTAATATAGTTAGTAATATTTAAAGATGAACACTTACTGGACTGAAGCAACTGTGGTTTACTTGATTATCCATACATCTTTTTTTTTTAGAAAAATCACGAATATCAAATAGGACTAAATCCTTTTTCACTAACGTGTGTTTTCTTCATAGTTGGCGCGGATCATGGCTATCCTACAGCAGCAACAGGCGGTTGGCGGGCCCAAACTCTCGCCTTCCCCCCTGGGAGGACACATCCCCAAACACCCAGACGCGCACCTCCATCACCTGGGCATGAACGCTCACAAGCAGCCTGATGTACCAGTGCATTCGACCATGGGAGGATCTGAGCTGCACAACAAAGCTCCAGCTGCGTTCACAGGTGAGGATGTCATCTACAAAAAATTAATCAACCAGACCTCTTTAACTATAAAGTGTTTTTTGCTTGAATGTACTGCTTTAAATTAGATTACACATTTTTTTTAGTTGGAAATTTCATAAGTAAATTTCCATCTCTGTCTGTCTCAGGTTTTGCGAGCGGATCTGATCTGGATTCTTTGATGAGTTCTCCTGCTGGTTTGAAGGATGGAACTGGGACTCAGTCTCGATTTAAGTGGATGATGGATGGAAACAGTTTGACGCCCTCCCCGCCGGAGCAAACACTACACAACGGTAAAATGCTACGTACACACATGTACTTCTCAAAGTCCGTAGATCCTTAAAAAGTCTTAAATTCCTTAATGTAATAAAATAAGACCTTGTCTTAAATCCACTTTTCAAAGGACTTAAAATGCAACTGATCTGACACAGCAGTAAAGAGTTAGATTTCATAAGTAACATTTTCACTCATTGCTTTTTGAAATCATAAAATCGGTCTAAAGCATAAAAGTGATTTAAAACAGAAATATATTACTCTTGTTATATTATCATTACAATTCTCAAATAAAAGTGTTGTTGTTATTATTATATATATTTTCAGCTATATTACAATATAGTTTTTTTTTTTTTTAAGTTCTGGAAAATTTTTATTAAAAATTACATTTTAAGTGCTAATACCTACAGATACCCTGGTAATAATAAATAGTAATACAGTTTATTAAAAAAATTTTTTTAAGGAACATAACGTTTTAAATGTTTTTTTTTTTATTTGCCAAACAAATGAAGGGAATTTTTAAAATTTTATTTGATTTTTAAAAAGATTAATGAAATTGTTAGTTTTAACAATAGTTTTTAAAGCATTAAAACGGAATGCAGAACAAATTAAAACGGAACACAGAATTAGGAAAGATAAACTGATGCGGCAGGTCATTGTGAATGTGTGTTAACTCAGTGTTTGTGTGTTCAGGGCCAGTGAAGCTGCCCGGCGGCGGCTCGTACTCTCAGTTTGATGTGTTGGGCGGCGGCTGGCACAGAAGCGCAGCTGGAAAAATGAACACACCTCCTGCAAACCCCACCTGGCCTCCAGGTAACATTCAGATCTCTTTTTATTAGTGACTTCCGTCTTTTGAATCAGTGAAATTACTTGTTCACCCTGAAAGCCCAAATATGATTTATAGGCATTTCTATACTACTGTTTAATGTTTTTGAAAGAAGTCTCCAAGGCTTCATTTATTTGATCAAAAATACAGTAAAACCCGTGAAATATAGTATTTCAATTTAAAATAGCTGTTTTTATGTGAATGTACTGTAAATTGTAATTTCTTTCTGTGATCAAAGCTGAAATTTCAGCATCATTACTCCAGTCTTCAATGTCACATGATCCTTTTAGAAATGATATGCTGATTTGATTTTTAAGAAACATTCATGATTATTATCTGTGCAGAAAACAGTTTGAAGGTATGGAAATTGTGATAGTGTCTTTTGAACAGAACAGATGAACAAAGTTTGAAGAAGAAATTTTCTATGTGTTATTACTTTCTCATCACATTCAGTCCAGCTCAGAATATGATGTCTGATATTATATGAAAATTACCCAACATCCACAAGTGTTTAGAGGGTTGCCACAGGTCCTTAAAGGGTTAGTTTACCCAATAATGAAAATTCTGTCATTAATTACTCACCCTCATGTTGTTCCACACCCGTAAGACCTTCGTTCATCTTCAGAACACAAATTAAGATATTTTTGATAAAATCAGATGGCTCAGTGAGGCCTCCATTGCCAGCAAGATCATGAAGCTTAGAAGCTTTACAAATCTTTTGTTTCGAATCAGTGGTTCGGAGCACGTACAGCCAGGTTCGGAGCACCCAGAAAGCTACTAAAAACATATTTAAAACAGTTCATGTGACTACAGTGGTTCAACCTTAATGTTATGAAGCGACGAGAATACTTTTTGTGCGCCAAAAAACAAAATAACAACTTTATTCAACAATATCTAGTGATGGCCGATTTCAAAACACTGCTTCATGAAGCTTCAAAGCTTTACGAATCTTTTGTTTTGAATCAGTGGTTCGGAGCGCCAAAGTCATGTGATTTCAGTAAACAAGGCTTCGTTACGTCATAAGCGTTTCGAAATTTCAATGGTTCATGTGATGTTGGCAGTTTGATACGCGCTCTGAAGATGAACGAAGGTCTTACGAGTGTAGAACGACATGAAGGTGAGTAATTAATGACACGATTTTCATTTTTGGGTGAACTAACCCTTTAAAAAGCCTTAGATTTGATGTTAAAAACCCTGCAGATCCCTGGTTTACCTTTCACATGTATTTAATGCTATAATATCTCGTCTCACTCAGAGTTTCAGCCGGGCGTCCCGTGGAAGGGTGTCCAGAGCCCCGAACCTGAGCCTGACCCTTACATGACCCCTGCGGGAATGATGGGATCAGCAGTGCTCGGTGATACCGAACATCATCTGCTGCAAGACAACACAGGTACTGAGTCAGAGAGGGTTCACCTTAACCTGGTCTCATCTTCAGGCAGTCATTTCTCTGACCCCATAATGTGTGTGTCGCACAGTTTTAGCAGTCAGGGATCAGTTTAAATCAGCGTGGAAGGAAGCAAAGTCATATTTACCATGTTTGAGGAAGAACTAGTGAAGTTTGTAAGCAGATTTGTGAGCGATATTTAGTGTTTTGATTAAAATGTACTAAATAATCTAGAGATTGACCAGCACTACTGTATATTTGATACTCATGATTTTTGTGTATATCGTATGGATAATCAAGTATACCCAAGGCGAAGCGCCTTGAAGCAGTCCAGTAAGAGTTTGTTGAAATATTGCTAACAATATAAAAGTTATTCTTACTTTTACTTTATAAAAATCAGTAGATTTTGCAGCAGAAAGGCTCGAAGCACGAGCTGAAGGTGGACGTTTGTACAGTTATACTAAAAGACCTGACACTGTTTTTCAGGGTCACACTCTCTGAACACCTGTATGCCTTTACCTGGTGCCTGGCCGTACAGTGCCTCAGAAACCCCTCTCACTGCACACGGCACAGGTAAACGCATCAAAACTATGTTCACTGTGTTTATGAAGGCATTTGAATAGCTGGTAATATTCCGTAACGTTTCCAGCTAAATACTCCGAGCTGAAGTCCAGTTGGCCGCCGGAGCCCATTGGACACGGCAAATCGTGGCGGACCAATCGGAACACTTCTCACCTGCCCCGCCCCCCTCCGGGCCTCAGCAGTCAGAAGCAGCCGTGGTCGGGGGAGGGGCCTCGGATGCCCAGGGCGTGGGGAGGCGGAGCCAGCGTCCCGGAGTCGCCCTTTAAATCAGGTACTGCACACACACGCCGTCATCATCATACGTGAGCAACGGACGCGTGTGAAGCTCAACCTGTTCATGTATCGTGTTCTTCAGAGTGGAGCGACGGAGGAGCGTCGGCGGGAAAATCATGGCTGTTACTGCGGAACCTCACGCCACAGGTACAGCTGAGTTTATTCGGTCAAAAATACAGCGGAAACGGGGAAATATTATTACAATTTCAAATAGCTGTTTCCTGTGTGAATGTGTGTTAAAATGTAACATATTCCTGCGGTTTTCAGCATCATTACTCCAGTCTTCAGTGTCATTCTGATTATTGATGCTGAAAATTCAGCTTTGAACACAGGAGTAAATTACATTTTTACAATATATTCTCATAGAAAATTGCTGTTTTAAATTGTAATATTTCACTGGTTTGACTGTATTTTTGATCAATAAATAAATGCAGCCTTGGTGAGCAGAAGAGACTTCTTTCACAAACAATAAATCAAAATCTTACCGACCTGAATCAGTTGGCGCATCACGCAGATCAGATTGAAGAGGTTTTACTGTATTTGTCAGTGTATTTGCAGTAGCAAAGCATCAGGTTTAGGTGTTTTCACATCTGTGCAGATCGACGGCTCGACCCTGAGGACGATCTGTCTGCAGCACGGCCCCCTTCTGACCTTTCACCTCGGCCTGACGCAGGGCAGCGCTCTGATTCGCTACTGTAGCCCTCATGAAGCCGCCAAAGCCCAGAGCGCCCTGCATATGTGAGTCGTGCTGTCTCTCTCTCACACATACACACGTGTTTACTGACTATATTAGTGAGGATTTATTGTATATAATGCTGTTTTTAACCCAAACCTAAAAGAAAATATCATAAAGTATTTATTTGAAGTATTTTAGTATATTCACTGTTGTAAAATGGGGAGTATGTAGGACACATCTTAACTTATTTAAATAATCTCAAACATGAATGCAATACCTTTTTAGTAATTTTCATTTAATTTAAGTGACTGATCTTAAGTGTGTTTTCGTGTTCAGGTGCGTTCTGGGAAACACCACCATCGTGGCCGAGTTCATGAGCGAGGAGGATGTCGTCCGTTACTTCACACATTCCCAGACCGCCGGGGTCGCGGGGTCACCCGAGGGCTCGTCCGACTCCGCCTCTCGAGAGAGCGAGCGGCCCCCGGGCCATGGCACGGACGGAGACTGGCAGGGGTTGGACGTGTCGGCCGGATCTGCGGTGGAAACGCCCGGACTCGCCCTGCTCAGCCAATGGAGCAACAGCGCAGGGGAG
>RJVU01019713.1:37227-111049 GCA_003731715.1 Anabarilius grahami
AATTTAAAAGTTTAAATAAAATGTAAATGTGAGAATATTTACAAATGTTTTATAGTTTTTACATTTAGTATTTTTTAACAATGCAATTTTTAAGTAAGACTGGAAATTATGTACATTTTAAAGAACATGTTAATAAAACAATTGTGTTTTTTACTGATGATCAAAAGAAAAATTATGTGATGTAGGAATGCAGTTTTTGTTGCTATAAGATATTAAACTAAAAAGTATTGTTAAATAATGAGTATAATTCTTAAATATAGATCTAAATATCTCAAAATATATAAAAACAAAATATACATCCAAATGTTATGTGAAAAACTACAATTGTTTTGTTTATTTTTTATAATCAGCACTCTTTATATATTTTAAAAGAAAAAAAATGATGTTAAACAATGAAATAAAAGATTAAAAAATGTTTTTTTTATGAAAAGTTATACTGTAAAAAATTGTATTGCCTTGTGTGATGCAGACATTCTGTTATTGTTATATAAGACTATATATTATTGTTAAATAAAGAACATGATTCTTAAATATGAATCTAAATATCTAAAATTAAAACAAAATATGAAATGAACATATTTTTTGAAACATGCATTTTTACATTCAGATCTCCAGAAGAAAAACAAAATGAAAGATAAATGTCTTCCTAAGTGAATATATTGTCTTGTGTGATGTAGGGATGCTGTTGGCGATTCTGGAGAAGTGCGGCGCGATTCCTCGCATAAACTCTCCTGATGTCACGGTGGGGGAGGGGACTGTCGCCGCCGGTTACCAGAACTTCATAATCTGCATCGAGATGTTTTTCGCCGCTCTGGCGCTCAGACACGCGTTCACGTACAAGGTCTACATGGACAAGAGACTCGAAATACAGGGTGACAAATACATCATCACTGAACAGCCAATCACTGAGCAGGAAATACAGATCAAACATACATGCTTTAAATATAGGAGCACATGAATTTGTGTGATCTGATCACTCAAACCACATTTTTATCTTCAGAAATATGCGCAAACACATTAGTAGTGACATTTTATATGGTTTCCATTGGTTTAGACTAGATTCTGATTCAATTTGATTTGATTCTGATGCATTTTGATTCCGAGTATTTTTCAGTTTCACAGTTGTGAGTTACTTTCGCTCAGATGAAACATGATATATTTTGCCGTGGCGCTGAAGATTGAACACATTAATAGAACTGAAATACGTCTATGTCTCAGACTCTGAATGTTTCTGAACTGATCTTCGTCTTTTTCTTCCTCTCGATCATTTCTATAATTTCTTCTGTTTCCACTTCTTCCCGCTCTGTGTGTTGTGCCCATCTCTGTCTCTCTCAGGTTGTGTTCCTGTCTATGGCCAGTACGGTAGGTTTACTGTGTACTTTATCTTCTGTGTGTTCATTTAATACATAATAGACTTTGATACATGCTCTGTTTGTCTATAGAGGAAAACTTTCATTTTACTTCTTTCATTTCATTTTGTGATCTCATGTTGTTCATCTTTGCACCTTGAACATTAAATACTGATAAGCTAATTTGTCCATTTACAGGAATTTGTCCAGTTAAATGCTCAATAGTGTGAGATCTAACCTTCAAGGCACAATATGTAATTTTCACCACTAGAGGTCGCTTTTTCAAAACGAAGGCGTAGCTTGATGATGCCTTGATTTTGCGGATTCATTAGAAGTGTTGTCTACCACGTCTACAGCCGGTGGAAAAGAATCGGGATGGGGCTCGGGCAGAAATCATATTCACGGATGAGCTAATGTATGTGAAAAAACATTTATTAACATTACTGTAGTATGAAGCAGGGTGCGGCTGAAAACCATTGAAGCAATTGCTAATGAGAGAAGAGTGCGATATGCCTCGAGAGCAGCGGGACTTTTATTATGCCGCAGTCGCCGCTTCCGCTTCTTCTGGTCAAGCGTTTGTGGGGGTAAAGCAGCGCTGTTTATTATATTAGATACATTTGTGTGTTAAAAGTTGTTATAATGCTTCTCTGTGTTCTCTCGGCGGCTGCTGTGAGACACTTCATGCTCACTGCAGTAAACTAGATCGATATTAGGCTTCAAGAAAACTAGATTTAAACAATAAGACTTTCTGCGTTAAACTATACAACAATGATTCGTTTTCTGTTGATGAATGTATCCAAACAGTTGCGCGCATGTCTAATAAAACACATAATATATTAAAGCATCTTTTTGGTGTTTCCATGGTTTCTACCAAATAAACCGGAAAATCGAGGGTAACATGATGTCATTGATAGGTGACGCACGGACACAGTCCGTGTCCTGTTTAAAATTGCTTATTTCTCTAGATTTAAACATTCCTTGGAAACATCTGGATTAATGTAAGTACACAAGTCAACAAAATATATAACATTGTTCTAGTGGTATCTTACATATTGTGCCTTTAACCCTAAAAAATAGCATGTTAAACATGTTAAAGTAAAATGTAACACATTTTACAATAAACTTATTAAAAAGTAGTAATAAGTGGTTTTCAATCTTTCGACTCAAATTTCCCATTCTGGAAAAAAAAAAAATGTTAAAATCTTTTTGTGCTGACTGTTTTATTTATTTATTTTTACAGTTTGACCAAATAAATTTAAATGTTTAAATTATACAATTTTATAGCTGATATAATTTACTGTTCATTCATCACACTGGGAATTAAACTCAAGGGATATGCATTGTGGGATACAGTTTACATTTACATTTATTAATTTAACAGACACTTTTATCTAAAGTGATTTAAAACAAGGAATACAAACAATTCATCTTAAGAAGGCAATAAACATGAGAAGTGCTACTGATAAAAGTTTCAGACATTGTTCAGAATAGTTCAATCAAGTCAACAATTTATTAACAATTTATCATTCTTCAAACATTATGTGAGCGTTACTTTAGAACAGTAATTTTTAAAGTGTGGTCCGCCATCGCCCCCTAGTGGTCCGCGAAAAGATGACCTAAACTAGGCAAGTGTTTATAAAATCGTCACTTATTTAAGGAGATTTTTAATGTACTTGCGAAACAGTTCTTGCCATTCTGTTTTAATAACGTAAAAATGGATCGGTGGCTAAACCAAAGAGGAGTCAAAAGAAAAGCTCAAGCGTCCACTGAATGCAGCAAAACTACAGCACCACAAAGGCCCACTGAAGCCGGAACCGAAGATACCGAGTCACGGCCACTGGCCACCACACTCCCGCATACCACGGAGCTAGCGCACCGCGGAAAACCATGTGAGAAAGTTATCACAATGAGTACATGAAGTTTGGATTTTTCTGGACTGGGGATCTTTTGTGTTTGAATAATTAGTTTTTGACTTGAAACAGTTGCATATTAAACTTGAATTTAGCTTATCCTTCCTATTTTGTTGGTTTTCGGGGGCGTGTTAGAGTGGGATTCTGTTAGGTGGTCCTCAGAAAAAAATTGGAAGATAAAGTGGTCCTTGGGCTGAAAAAGTTTGAGAAACATGTTCTCTGAACATTCCAAAACAAATAGTATCCTTTAAAAATGTTAAACAAACATCCAACTAAAACCTGTCAGGAAATAAGTTCCACAAATTACATAAATTATGTCATTTAAGGCCAGCTCTTAAGGCACGTTCACACCTAGAACGATAACTATAACAATAACTATTTGCATCCACATCAACGAACGATAACGGTCTGTTTATTCTAAGCTCACGCGCTGCTGTTTCAAAGTGTGTACAACATGTTTTTGCTGTTCTTGTTGCATTTACACATCTTTAATTAGCAGATGTCCTCATTATGCTATGTTTCGACTAAATAGCTAGTGTAACCGATCTAATCTATCAGCGAATTTAGCTGACAAAGTCAATATAGTGGAATAAAAACAACACCTAGTCTTTTTCACTGCAACTTCAAAGGACTTCAAATGACAATGTTGTTGAAACCAGCTCTGGATACCTGAGGGAATTTATTTTACACCTTGCTGTTTGCTAGCCTGGCATAATGATCTCATCGTTATACAAGTTCTCACCATTTATTCCGAGGGTATGACTGATTGTTTTACATATATCCATTTTCTTTAAAGTATCCTTGAAAAAGGGGGTTTGACTTTTCTGGACCTCTGCAATTAACGGCAATGTCGTCTGCCAGTTTAAATGCGCGAGCCCTTAAATTAGAATGGATTCTGATTGGCTGTTTTATCGTTCAATAGATGGTTCTGAATCCAACAATATCGTTCCTCTATATCGTATCGTTATAGCTGTCATGTGGACAGTGCTATTCGTTTATATTTAGAACGATTTTTAGATCTATATCTTTATCGTTATAGTTATCGTTCTTGGTGTGAACGGGTCTTTACTGCCGCAGATTCATATGATACAGCCTTGCTTTTGTCGAGCTACTGATTATTTGATTTCCCCACACCAGCTTTGTGTTTTAATAAGAAATCCGTCTGTCTTCCTCTCTCCGTGTGTCAGGTCGCTGTGCTCCCATGAGCATCTCCAGCAGTCTGAAGGAGACGATGAATCCGGGAGACATGCTGCAGGACGCCATCCATAACTTCTCTCCGGCGTATCAGCAGTACACGCAGCAGAGCCGAGCCGAGCCGCTGAGCCGCTCCAACAGCAGCAGCAATGAGAAAACACTGCTGCTCAGCTCCGACGACGAGTTCTGACGCACATTCACACAATAAACAAACCCTAGTGAGGAGGTGATCATGATGATGCCTACATAGACAGCACTTTAGACAGCTTTTAAACTGACTTCATCTGCACGAGCGCGCAACTCTAAATTGAACGTGAACCATTCAGATCCCGTGCTTACATTATAAACATAAGACTATACAGATACTTTCAAATTTTTGAAATGAAATGTACAAGAATTTGAATAAAATAAACTTTATGTTGTGTATCACAGATTGAGAATCACTAGTTTAATGTGAGTGCGGCACATAAAGATGCTGCTCATGTAGAGCGTCTCAAATCACTCACTGATGAGGGTTTATTATCTACAGGAGTCAGTGAGACACATCCAGACTGACAGATGATTATGAATCATAATGACGTGCCATATATACACACAAACACTCTTCTCGGCACTTTCTACATGTGTATTTCAGGGTAACGTGAAGATTTATTTACATGAAGCATCTATAGATTATAAACTGCTGCATAATAAACCACTGGAGCGACTAGTTCATGACTGAAATGCCTTAAACATGTTACTCTCTTTGAAAACTTTACCATAGTAAATACCTGCAGTTTTGAATGAAGCAATTTAGTTTGTATTTTCATTTTCTTTTCACTCTCAAGTGCTTTTCTTTCTTTCTCTCGTTCTTTCTTTCTTTCTTTCTTTCTCAAAATGGATGTAAAGATGAGTGAGATACAGATAAAACAGAATAAACCTCAGATGTTGAAAGCAGCGTGTGAAGTGATTTACTGAGATGTGATCTTAATTTACAGTTTGGTTTTCCTCTAATAATTGTCCTAATTCTATTATCGATCATAACTAGAAATACACTTGAAAAATCTTTGAAAATGATTAAATTAATTGAAATATGCACTGTGCATGTTAAATAAATCATGTAACTTTTGATCTGTGCAGGACGGTGAGCAGCGATTGGTCAATAGTTTAGTGTCTCAGAAGGAAGAATGTCCTACAATTAAAGTTGATCAGTTTTTACCATCTTCACTAGCTTTGCAGCTGTAGTCATTTAGTGTCTTAAATCTTTATTATATTGGCACGTTGAGATTCACCTGTAGGTAATTGTCATAAAATCTGAACAAACCTTATAGGTGATTCTGTCAAGCACCTGTCAAGACAACCAAAACTATGTATATTTGATCATTTTGTTGTGGTGTTTTATATCCATAATTCGCTTAACTTAATGAAGCTTCTGTTTTCACTGCTTATGTCATATTATTTATGCTTGTTGTGTCAGCCACAAAATGAGACGGATGAAAACAGAGAATCATTTAATATGAATAGAAGAAATAGATTTAATCTGTGAATTAAAAAAAAAAAATGCTTGTTTACTAGTTTATTGAATTTGTTATGCTTTAAAGTGTCCACAGGAGGGCGCAGGCGAGTTTTTATAGTGCAGTTGTGCTCGTTTCATCGTCATGTTGAGTTTCACAGTCTTGGTCACAACAGAACAGGGAGCATAGAATATCTTCCTCCTAACAATAAGTCTTCATATAGATGAACATGAAGAGTGTGGATATTATATTCAGTTATTCCACTTATTTTACATGTATTTGGCAGACACTATTATTCAAAGTGATTTGCATTGCTTTTAAGCTATTTAATCTCTCCTTGCTTTTCTCTGTTTTTATGGCTCATTGAAACACATTTTGTCTCTTCAGAAGAGATTAATTCATCCTCAAATACAGCTTCTGGTGGATTGAGTTCATTTTTGTTCAGAAACTCTGATGTTGGAATAGGGTCAAGCATGTGTGTTGTGTGTTTCAGTGAGTGATCTGAGGATTGTTCTTCTGGGGAAGAGCGTGTCAGAAAACAGTGGAGTGGGAAACTTCCTGTTGGGACGAGCAGCGTTTGACAGTGAAGCTCCTCCAGATGTTGTAGAGAGAGTCAGAGGAACACTGAAGGACAGACATGTGATGGTCATCAACAGTCCTCAGCTGCTCCAGACAAACATCTCAGATCATCAGATCACACAGACAGTGAGTGTGTCTGAAAGTGAGTTTTGAGATAAAAAATGATTTTAAAAGACTTTAATGCTGATGTTAGCTGGTTAGGTATGAAATCATCCATGGTGCTGCTGTCTCCTGACTCAGATAAACTCTGTCTTTGTTAATAACCACTCCCTCAAGCCCGAGCTGGCCCGCTTTGGACCAAGGTAACCCTGGCCGTTGGCCCCGAGGAGGCCCAGATGAGGCCCGATCAAGAGCCGGAAGTGACAGTGGAAACATGACTGGCACTGGCTCGCACTAGCACCTCCGCTTTTGGCCTGACGGTGGAAATGCGGCTATTATGTGTTCAAATCCTCCTCAGAAGTCAAATATAAGTGGGTTAATGCCATGCTTTACTGTTTACAATAAAGAAATGCATTCCAAATTCAAATATAAATTTGGTTTACAGCATTTTATACAGAATTTTAGTATAAATATATTTTTTTCAAAAAACTGGTTTGTCCTTTTTTTGTTACCACAGTAAATAATCTAATATAATGTCATCTTTATTGTAAATCATTTTACCCTATCTTACCTATTGTTTTCACAAGATCAGATTGCTAATTAGGTTTTGTAAAAAGCTTTTGTTTATTTTTATTTTATTTTGTATTTTTTTATTTTTTGCATTTGCATTTGCACTTGATGTATACTAACATATTTCCATTTCTTTGGTGAACCGAAAATAGTCTAAAGTCTTTAGGGGAATGCAAATGAGTCACATGGACGTTTTATTGGCATGTCAATCAAATTTGACCTTTGGTTTTGAGAACTTCAAGGTGTTGGTGATATAATGGCGCACAGTGCAGGTAAGATTTAAGTTTAACCCATGAAATGTGCTAACCAGATTCATGTACGAGCATGTTTTTTCATGATCCATCATAATTTAATACTTTATTAGATAATGAGGTTTTATAATATTGAGGCTATTAACGTGTTTTTCATTAGTTATATGGGCTTGTTTGAATGGGCATTGCAAAAGCAAAACTTTTTCAATACAAATTAAACTTGAAGATAAATATTGTAAAAAGCATAGGTTTGTCTGTCGACAGACTGTCGGTCAGTGTTTCCTTGTTGTATCTGTGTATGCCCTACGGTTGTTTACATTTATTAGTGGTTATATTAGTGTTGGTTTGTTCCCTCCTTTTTTTAGAAGTTTTTTTTTCTTGGACTAATTATACTGGCCGAATAGGCTTCTGTTAGTAGCTTTCCCCCAAAAAATTATGATGAACTGCAGTTAACGTATTTGTTCTGCAAAGCAAAGTCTGTGAGTGAAGTCAAAGTCCCTTTCAAGGCAAGTCAGTTCACTACGGAACACCAAATACAGCTCCTATCCTAACTGAATGGGGAAATACCAAATGTCAAAATCTACTGCCAAACTCACATTTCAGTAACATTTAAAATCAGCATAACATTCTGACATGAATCGTGTCTGTTATTCTGAATGCGGCTACTTTTCATGTGTTCTCAATATGGCTAATCTGCATACAATATTGTAGTATAAAGTGAAACACAATAAATGATATAAACTGTTAGCAATACAGCGAAACGGAGTGTTCTCGCTCATTAATCTTTTTCTTTTGATTTCAGGTATGGTGTTCTGATGATTTGTGCTACCAGCAGTGGGTGGCGAAGAAATAACGCCCAGGATGGGTAAGAATCAGTTTATAATGTAGACCGATATATAGACAAAATGTTGCTATTTCGCTAGTCTAAAAAAAAGTCTTAGGCACGTTACTATTTTTACTTTAAAAAGCCAGTTATTTCTATCTTTTGAAAGTGAAAGTGAAAGTGAAAGTGAAGTGACATGTGGCCAAGTATGGTGACCCATACTCGGAATTTGTGCTCTGCATTTAACCCATCCAAGTGCACACACACAGCAGTGAACACACACACCGTGAACACACACCCGGAGCAGTGGGCAGCCATTGCTGCGGCGCCCGGGGAGCAGTTGGGGGTACGGTGCCTTGCTCAAGGGTCTCACCTCAGTCGTGGTATTGAGGGTGGGGAGAGCGCTGGACATTCACTCCCCTCACCGACAATCCCTGCCGGACCTGAGACTCGAACCCATGACCTTTGGGTTACAAGTCCGACTCTCTATCCATTAGGCCACGACTGCCCCTACCCCTTTTGCTGTAGTGTGTCAGTAGGAAATATCAGTTTACATTACCAAACATTCCTTTTATCATTAATTGTAACCAGTGAGATTTTTGTATGCACAAGGAGTCTGACAACAGCCGGTACGATCTGATCTCACCATCATCGAATCTGTCTGTGATTACATGAAGAAACAGAAAAAACTGAGACAGATGAAATCTGGAAGAACTGCAGCAATGTCTACTAGACACTTGAAGAAACCTTCCTGCAAATCTACTTGAAAAACGATGTGCAAGTGTATGTAGGACAAAAGCTGTTTTAAACGCAATGGGTGGTCACACCAAATATTCATTTTATTTAGTTAATAGAAGTTAATTTATAAATAAAATCTATTTATGATATTATTTTTGAAATCATCCTCACTTTACAATACTTTTAGTGCCTAAAACTTTTCTTTTTTTTTTTTTATTGTAGCTTTGCAGGTCGGTTTCTTCAGATGTCTTGGAGACGTTGCCACTATGGCAAGCCGTTTTGACTTTTATTCATTCTCAGGATATGAATTCTTGATATCAACAATTCAATTCTTGATACAGTATACAATTTCACACATCATAAATATAATTATTACTAGTAAAAATAATAATTTTTGATATCAATAATGACATTGTTACTAGTAAAGATGTGAATTTTTGATATCAAGATTTAATTTGGCGCTAGTTGAAACATCACTTCTTGATATCAACAATTGAATTGCTACTAGTAAAAATCTTCATTTCTGATATCTGAAAATGTATTTCTGATATCAGAATCAGAATCAGAATCAGAATGTGCTTTATTCGCCAAGTGTGCACAAACACACAAGGAATTTGTTGTGGTTTTTACAGAAGCTCTTGGTACACACATACATATGACATGAGAACAGAAACATTTAACTAAGTAAACTAAGAAAATAATAAATAAGTAAAATAAAATAAATAATAATACTAATATGGTATACATCTGGAACAGAAGACATACAGATTTGTATTGTATATACAGCAGGGTGAATAGTATATATATATATATTTACACTAATTTTTACTCTCTATCAAGTACTGAAAGTGAATACTAAAACGGTTATTGCTATGTTAGCTGTTTAAGCTGGAGATGGCGTTGGGGAAAAAACTGTTCTTATGCCTAGATGTTCTAGTGCACATAGATCTGTAACGTCTGCCTGAGGGCAGAAGTGCAAACAGGTTGTGTCCAGGGTGAGAGGGGTCTGTGATGATGTTACCTGCCCGTTTCTTCACTCTGGCATTGTACAAGTCCTGAAGGTTGGGCAGGTGCATACCAATTATCCTTTCAGCTGTACTAACAATCCGTTGCAGTCTTCTTATATCTGATTTGCTGGCTGACCCAAACCAAACAGTTATAGAAGTGCACAGAACTGACTCAATAACAGCTGAGTAAAACTGTTTCAGCAGCTCCTGTGGCAGGTTGAACTTCCTCAGCTGGCGAAGGAAGTACAGTCTCTGCTGAGCCTTTTTCACAGTGGAGTCAATGTGAATGTCCCACTTCAGGTCCTGAGAGATGGTGGTGCCCAGGAACCTGAATGACTCCACTGCAGTCACAGTGCTGTTCATGATGGTGAGTGGGGGGAGAGCAGGGGGGTTTCTCCTGAAGTCCACGATCATCTCCACTGTCTTGAGCGTGTTGAGCTCCAGGTTGTTAAGACTGCACCAGACAGCCAGCTGTTCAACCTCCAGTCTGTAAGCAGACTCGTCTCCGTCCCGGATGAGACCGATGACTGTGGTGTCGTCCGCAAACTTCAGGAGCTTGACAGAGGGGTCTTTAGAGGTGCAGTCGTTGGTTTAGAGGGAGAAGAGCAGTGGGGAGAGGACACAGCCCTGAGGGGCGCCGGTGCTGATGGTGCGGGTGCTGGATGAGAATTTTCCCAGCCTCACTAGCTGCTGCCTGTCTGTCAGGAAGCTGGTGATCCACTGACAGACAGAGGTGGGCACAGAGAGCTGGGTCAGTTTATTCAGGAGGGTATCCGGGATTATGGTGTTGAAAGCCGAACTGAAGTCCACAAACAGGACCCTTGCGTAAGTTCCTGGTTTGTCCAGATGTTGTAGGATATAATGCAGTCCCATATTGACTGCATCATCCACAGACCTGTTTGCACGATAAGCAAACTGCAGGGGGTCCAGCAGGGGTCCAGTGATGTCCTTCAGGTAGGCCAGCACCAGTCTCTCAAATGACTTCATGACCACAGACGTATAATTTCAGATATCTAAAATGGCTTTCGTACTAGTAACAATCACATTCATGATATCAGAAACTAACATTGTCACTAGTGACAATCAAATTATTGATATAAAAAATTAGCATTGTTACTAGTAGCAATTTAATTCTTTATATCAAGAATAGACATTTGCACTAGTAACCACGTAATTATTGATATCAAAAATTATAATTTTTACTAGTAAGAATTGTATTTCTGATTTGTGAAGTTGGAATTTCAACTAGTAAGAAATTAATTCTTGATATCAACAATTGATATCAATAATTTGAATGGCGGCCTATGGTGACATTTCACTAGTGAAAATACAATTACAGATATCAAGAAATAAATTGTTGATATCAAGAATTAACATTGTTACTAGTGGAAATGTAATTCCTGATATCAAGAAATGAATTGTTGATATCAAGAATTCATATCCTGAGAATGAATAAAAGTCAAAACGGCTTGCCATATTGCCTCAGTTCTTCTGGATTTAGTCTGTCTCAGTTTTTTCTGTTTCTTTATGTAATCACAAACAGACTGGATGATGATGTGATCCTACTGGCTGCTGTCAGACTCCTTGTGCATACAGAAATTAGTGGCAAAATTAATGTTTGGACATGTAAACTGATCGTTCTTACCGACACACTGTAGCAAAAGATATAAATAACTGGCATAAAATATTTTTTTGTGTGAAAATACTAACATGCCAAAGACTTTTTCACAGTAGGCTACTGTTTAAACTTGATCGCAACAAAATGTATCAGGAAATAAAAAATGTATGGGCTCTAACGTATCCTAAATATCTTGCTGTATTTTCTCAAAGTGCTTGTAATGTAACAAAATTTAGAGAATAGTCACCTTGTGCTGTGTGTTCGGTATTTTGGATGTTTATTTTATGTTGTGTTTGGTTTTGTCTAGACTCGATCGTTCAGCAGAATGCAGAAAGGAGAGGAAGAGAGTTACGTAAGTGTCAAATCATGAAAATAATCATGAATTTGAAATTGTAGGTGAGGTTATCAAGAATTGTGAGGAATTATAATACAGCGTTACATTCGAAGAAATTAATTTTGAATTGAGTGAACTTATTTACAACAATCTTATCTGTTTATCAGCTAATTGAATATGTTATAACATATTGTGGCACTGACGCTGTCCATTATAAATGTGTTTACTGTTTATTTACCTGCTGTTGGGGGGGAGGTGTCCTCTTTAGTTAGGGCGAGGAGTACGGTGCCAAAGGGAGAGATGCAGAAAAAAGGGAACAAAGAGTTGCAGTGAGCTGTTCTGGAAAATTTAGACACCTTTAGGTTTTATTGTTTTGAAGGAGTTTCCTGTATTTCTTCTGGAAACTAACACAACCCAACAATATAGAAGTGTTGTTTGATGATAAAAAGAAAAGTAATCTCTCATTATATTAAATCCAACCAGTTATGATTATATTGATGTTAATTGGGACATTTGATGCAATGAGTGTTTATTTCCCCCAGAGAGACAGCGAAGTACAAGTGCTGAACGTCCTAACAGTAAGTTAATTCTACCTTTTTTTTTCTACCTGCACAAAACAAAAAAAGCAGACGGACTGAATGAAAATGCAAATTCACTCTCTGACAGTAGGTGATGCTTATGGAAGAGCAGCGGTTTCTAGGGCAGCATGATATATCATTTTAGCATCAATATAGCGGTGTGTATCCGTGATAGTCAGATTGCAGGATGTGCAAAGTCAAGTATAGGGATGATAGTTGATCCGTGATCCATACAGGCCAGCTGCCTCCTGGTTTGGAATGCATGTGATTTACGGATTAATTGCAAAGTTTAACCATTATAGACTGAAAGTTTATCAGTTGGGAAACTATCCACTATCCTGTTGGTTTAAACAACAATTGCAAGAAGACTGTAGTTTGCGCACTGTTTTCTCTACGCGCAACAGAGACAGCATGTGAACACTGAATTCAGTTCTCTTTCTCTTTGTTTTGAGCTTGAACTGACATGTGCACACTAAATTAAGTTAAAATGCCTGTCTTGTTGAATATCCTCATAAACACAGTCGGTTGTGTTTTGTAAAAAATTAAGAAAAAGGATGCGTATCATTATACTGAATCTGTGCATTCGTCTCCCTCAGGTGCTCTTCGGTCAAAAATTTTCTGTTTTGAATTTCAAAAAATCGTTGCTTTATCGGAATGGTACGAAACTTGGTGACTTTTATGGAATTTGGACTGTGAACACACAAAAAATTGAGGACATGATTTGAGCATGCTAAGTGGTCGTAAAAAAAATAGTCACACTGGTGTTCTTCGGTCAAAAATGACCGACCATAGGAAATGAATGGGAAATTGACAAAAACACAAAAATTCAATGAATTTTTGTCTGTACAATCTACAAATCGACCACAATTCTGAAAAAAAGTACACAGCAGTAAAGGGGTGACACTCTAAAACATCAAGAGTGTGATTTAGACACACCCACTCACACACGAGCACACACACACTTACACACACACACGCCCCCTATAAACCACTGTCTGTAACACAGAGAAAAGTTTTAATAATATGTGAAATCCATTCAATAATTCAGTAATAATGCAGGAAAAGCTCACAGCATTGAAGGAGTGACACTCTAAAACATCAAGAGTGGAATAAACACACCCATTCTCATACACACACACACAAACGCACACATGATACCCCTTTGGTACAATGTAAAATAATAAAAAAATCTTTGTTTTGAATATTTAAAAAAACTGTAGCTTCATCAAAATGGGTTGAAACTTGGTGACTTTTATGTCAATTGGCATGCGAACACAGAAAAAAATTAAGGGCATGATTGGAAAAGTCTAAGTGGTCATAAAAACACTTGTGTTCTTCGGTCAAAAATGACCGACCATAGGAAATGAATAGGAAATTGCCAAAAACACAAAAATTCAAAGAATTTTGGTGTGTACAATCTACAAATCGGCCACAATTCTGAAAAAAAGTACACAGGAGTAAAGGGATGACACTCTAAAATATCAAGAGTGTTATATAGACACACCCACTCTCACACACACACAAAAACAAACACTTACAGGCTTGTTCGTTTGCATCGTTTTGAGAATTTTTTATTTTTTTTTGCACGTGGCATTGTTTTATGAATTCTTAAATCAAAAAATGGGTAACAAAATGGTTCTTTGCGTTCTCTTTCTAACNCTGAAATATTTCAGTTGGTGTGCAATGAATCTAAAATATATGAAAGTTTGATTTTTATCATTACATTATGGAAAATAATGAACTTTATCACAATATGCAAATTTTTTAAGAAGGACCTGTATATTCCAATGTTTTGGTTTAAAACAACACAATGCAGTATCCAAAGATGTAATAAATTATCCAAAGATACAATACTCAAATGTAATGTTGCAAAGAATGATGGCCCTGGAGTGGCCCAGATCTGGATTAAAGACAAGGGCCACACATGGGCCATAACTGTATTCCAGCCCATATATAATTCTGTGACACATCAATAGTAGTATTTTGGGAATTAATGTTTTTTCTCCGTCACCAGTGTCGCTCACTAAAAGAAATGCTGCCTGTCTAGAACGTGCAGACGCAATCAGAGTGATACAAGGGTGAACAGTCAGATTTTTTGTTTAAATAAGTGCAGGGTCTACAATAATATGGAAAAAAATCATTATTGTCCATTATTTCTCTTGATTGACTCTGGCATTTTCAGTGGTGACCAATTTAAACATCTCTGATTGGCCACTGCAATCAAAAGCTCAACAGAAATATTTTTGATTTGTTGCAAGTCTCAATGTTGCAGAAAGCCATTAAAAGAAATTCGATGAAACTTTGAGCAGATCTAAATGTAATGCCACAGTTGACATTTTTCATTCATTTTCACATTTCACTTAAATAACCAATTCCAATTGTGCAGGGGCAATTTTTGCCCCCATAACTTGAATTTTTATAAATAGGTGGCATGTTTGCCCCAAACCCCCATTAATTTCTGACCCTGGTGTACAGTAACAAAGCTTGAGTTTCTTAATATGTTTTTCAGTGTCACTGAATGTCTCTGGAAAACAAAAGCTGAACCTGGTGCTGTGTGGAAGTGATGGATCACTTACAGTCTCTGTGTCAAAACTTTTACGAGGGAAACCGATAAATCCTTCACATCAGAGAGTGAACAGTGGAGAGTGTGTGAAGAGAGAGGGGATGATAGATGGACGTCAGATCAGTTTGGTGGAGCTTCCAGCTCTCAGTCGGCTCTCAGCGGAGGAAGTGATGTATCAGACTCTTCGCTGTGTGTCTCTCTGTGATCCTGGAGTTCATGTTTTCATCATCATTGTTCCTGCTGGGCCTCTGATGGATAAAGACAAAGCAGAAATGGAGAACATCCAGAATATATTTTACTCCAGAGAACATTTCATAGTGCTTTTCACATCAGAGATCACTGTTGACAGAGCAGTGACTGAGTTTGTCAAATCCAGCCCAGAATCTCAGAGGTTAATCAGTCTCTGTGGAGGGCAGTTCAGAGTGATGGGGTTAAATGAACCTGAAAACTCAATACAGATCCCAGAACTACTGGATTACATAGAGAACATGAAGACTGAACCATATTCACTTCAGATGTATGTGAAAGCTCAAGAGAACAGAGTCAGACATGAAACAGAGGAGAAATATAAAGAAGAACTGAAGAGAATGGAGGATGAAATCAAAGAGTTAAAGCAGAACATTCATTTAGAAGGTTAGTGCGGTTTTTGTTTGTTTTAATATTTTCTTATGCATATTTAAAAGAATGTACAGTCTTTTCCTTTACAATATTCCAGCAATCATGAGCAATCATGTTGTGTGCTTTGGGCTTGTTCACAATCAAGTCAGCTGCATCTGAACCAAATTCTGTGTTAATATCCCAAAGCAATCAAAAGTTTGGCATTTGGAACCATTGTGAGCTTTTTATCAAAAGCCCAAGAACAAAAACAAAAACAAAATCTCTCGAAGTGATCTCAGCAATTTACTGAACTACTTACATGCATAAATGCCACAATAAAGCATAAATATATTTATAATTAGAAGAATAAGCAACAAATAATCCTGTTTGATGAGTAATGATCTTCCAGTGTTGTTTCAGCTGTGGCTCCTATTTTTTGTTGCATGGTAAATCAAGACCTATCAATCAGGCCAATCAAATCAATCCGAGTTAAACAGTGTCTGACTAGTCTAGACACATCACCTCTGCGTACCACACTTGAGATATAGTTTCCATTGTTTGGCCTTTCATTGAAAAACACTGTGTCGTGATTGCGATTGGATCACAGAAGTCCTTTAGCTTTAGCCAAAAAGCAAGTATTGTCTTTCCATGAGGATTTTCTCAAGATCTATGCATCATGTTTTGTTGGGCTTGCTTGAATTGAGGAAATCTCCTCTAAAAAATGATGTGGGATTTACTATGGTTTACCAAAGTTTCTCCAAGTTACAAAGCAAAACGTGATGCAAATGCCATGTGTGTTGGCAGCGACCTTTCATTCAAATACTTTTGTATTCGATGACAAAAGACTATCAGTTATTTATGATTTCACAGATCACATTTCAAGCAAAGCAGTCATTTTTTCACGTTACAAAAACAGTGCACCTCAAATATTTTAGCAAATTTAAAAGCACTTGTTAAGTTGATCATATTCCATATATTCACTCTAATGCCAAGTTTCTAAACTTTAAAATGACGCCCATTTTGTGTTGGTTAAGCATGTGGTTCAGAAATATGAGTTATGAATTGATGAAATATGGAATGAAATATGGAATAAACAACACCAAAAATAGACCTGAATGTTATTAATACATACATACATTATTTCAGGTGCTGAATGTTCAGATTATCTGAAGTTTTTGAGGATTGTGCTGATCGGAAGAACAGGAAATGGAAAGAGTGCGACAGGAAACACTATTCTGGGAAGAAATGAGTTTGTGAGTCAACCAAGCATGGATTCAGTGACAGCTGTTTGTGAGAAGGGAGTTGGTGAAGTTGATGGTCGATCAGTAGCTGTTGTTGATACTCCAGGTCTCTTTGACACGACAATGACAAATGATGAAATGGTGGAAGAAATAGTGAAATGTGTTTCACTGTCGTCACCTGGACCTCATGTGTTTGTCATTGTGTTGACTGTGGGAAGATTCATCCAGGTGGAAGCAGACACTTTGGATCTGATAAAGGAGATATTTGGACATAAAGCTGCTCAGTTCAGCATCATTCTGTTCACTAGAGGAGACGAGCTTGGGAATGAGTCTATAGAAGATTATGTGAAGAGAGGAAACAATGCAGACCTGAAGAAACTGATGAGAGATTGTGGAAACAGATTCCTATCTTTCAATAACAAAGAAAAACAAGACAAAACTCAAGTGATTCAACTGTTAAACATGATAGAAGAGCTGAAAAATACTAATAAGGGTCGATACTTTACTAACAGAATGTTTGAGGAGGCAGAGATGAGCATTAAAAAGAGAATGGAGGAAATACTGAAAGAGAAAGAGAGAGAGATTCAGACTCAGAAAGAAGAATTACAAGCCAAATATGAGAGAGAAATGAAAGACATGATGAAGACACTCGAGGAAGAGAAACAAAGGGCAGAGGAGGAGAGAAAGAAAATGCTGAATCAACTGAGAGAAAAAGAGGATAAACTCAGAAAAGAGTTTGAAGAAAAAGAGAAAACAGAACAGAAGATTCGAGAGATTGAAACCCAGAAACAATCAGAAGAGGAAAAACAGCAAAGAGCTGAATATCATCAGAAAATAGAAGAGATGAAGAGAGAGACTGAAAATCAGAGATTACAGAATGAAAAACAGCAAAAAGAAAGAGAAGAAGAAGATAGAAAGAGAGAAGAGAAATACAGACAAGATCAAGAAAAGATGAAAAATAAACAAGAGCGTATTATTGCAGAATTACAGAAAAAACAGGAAAAAGAAATAAAAAAGAGAGATGTAGAGGAAAGAAAGAGAATCAAACAAGACGAGAGAGAAAGGCGAAGATGGGAAAGAAAAATAAAAGATGCTGAAAATGACAAAAAAGAGATTCAAGAGGAAATTAAACGACAGCAGAGAGAATGGGAGGATGAAAAGAAACAACAGATGAGTGATCGAGAGGAAGAAGAAAGAAAGAGAAAAGAGAAACACGAGAAACAACTGAGAGAAAATCAAGAAGAACTGGAGAAAATGAAAAAGAGATTTGAAAAAGAGAGAGAAGAAAAAAGACAGAAGATAGAGGAGGAGAGACAGAAACAGAGAAAAGAGAGAGAAGAAAAAGAGAAAGAATATGAGGAAAAGAAAACTGAAATGGAAAGATATTATGAACAACTGGAACAAGAGAGAAAAGGGGAGTGGGAGAGAAGAAAACGAGAAGATGAGGAGAGACGTGAAGAAGAGAGAAAGAGATCGGTGAGAATGCTTGAAGATCTGAAACGAGAGCAAGAAGAGATGAAGAAAAGAGAAGAAGAGGATAAGAAGAGAAAAGAACAAGAAGAGAAAGAGAGAGTAATGAAACCGAAACATGAAGGGAAAATAAAACTCATGAAGAAGAAACATGAAGATGAAGCCAGAAAACAAGCAGAAGAATTTAATGATTTCAGAGAGAAAAAAGAGCAGCACATTCAGGAGCTTCAACAGATGCTGGATGAACGTCAGAGACAACATGAACTAATGGAAAAACAATATCAAGATCTGCAGGTTCAGAAAGGAGAAGAAATAAAAGAACTACTACAAGAAGTTGAAAAACTGAAAAATAAATCAGGCAAATGTGTCATTTTGTGATATTTCTGCAAAACAATATTAATGCTTCTTTTTTATTATAGTTACCGAAAATGTTTAGGGGTCAGTATTGTTACAAACCTGGTCTAAGTTCAGGGAGGAACAATAAAGAAAGAAGCCTGTAACTTTCTTCAGCCACAGCCTTAGATGAACTGAAGATAAAAGACATTAAATCTCTGAAGATCTGATTAAACAACTCCACAAACAGCATTACCAGCTTCACTATTACTAACCACATTTACTTTATTTCTGTCAGACATCTAGAGTTCTTTTTGAGAATTCACAGAGATTTAGAAGTTGATGATTTTTTTTAAATGTTTTGTTTTGAGTCACCATCATGGTGATCAGTGTTTAGTTTTAGTTGGACTCTTGACCTTTGACTTTGACTGCCGCTTCCATAGACATAACAAGTGTGTATTTTGCAAACTCTAAATGTATTTTTTTGTATTTAAATGTGTATTTAAATGTCTGAAACCTAAAATAAACATTATGGGGTTGTAAACACCGTATATTTGTGATATGAAAAGCGCTGAACGCATCCGGCTCTGATTCAAGCCCTGGGTATACTTCACTTTCCGCGCCCGGACGCGTCTCGCAAATCTATCAAAGTATACGAAACCACAGATTTTTTTCTATACTTTTACCAGACATTGTGTCATCAACTGAAAATTCGCTGGGCAGGATTGGAGAAGAAAAATAGTGCATCCACCATTGCAACATAGTTCAGAAGAGAACAGGAATCAAAAATGATGGAGAAAGCATACTTTTGAGTTTACTCGTCTTGTTTTTAAATCGCTCTTTACACGCTCTTCTTTGACGACTGCACATTGTGCTCAGTACTGTGCGTATTGCCACCTAGTGGACTCTTCTGTCCTGCTTGCATGCGCACCGTCCGCGCGGTCTCTAAATTTGGGCTGCACGCGGACGGGGTGTGCGGCCAGCCGCGAGCCCTCCGCATTACGAAAATTACGTCATACAGATGGTGCATGAATGCGGGCGGCCGAAGTATAGAGGGTATGCACGTGACGTCACCGTCGACCATTACGACTGTGGTCACGCCCACTGAGTGGCACAAAGACTGAGCGGCAGCATCGGTTTTCAGCGTGAATGCTGCGAAAAACACACAAAACACATCCAAAACAGGAAAGAGCTTTGTGATTGACGGTACAAATAGCTTTGACACAAAACCTGAGGTATAAATTTACAGACTGCCGAAAGCTACAGAAAAAAGAAGCAAATGGATCACTGCAATTCACAGAAACAGCTGGACTCCAGCAGAGAAACATGGATTTGCAGTTATCATTTTGTGTCGAATTGTTGGACTTTGAGGTAAAATCATACCATATATATTGAATTGTTATATATTGTGTTGACAAATCATCAATTAAATATTTTCCATCTTATATTCTGCATAATTGTTTTTTTTTTAATAAACACTGACAAAAACTATACAAGTTTTAGGGCTGGACAATATCACGATATATATATAACATTGATGTAAGGGATTACTCAAATTTAAACCTACCTATATTGCAGTGGCGAGCGGTGACTTTTTTAACCGGGTATGCTGGGTGGTGAGTCATGTAAAAATGTTGAATGGACATTCTAAAACGCTTAATGTACTAAGGCAGTGATATTAACAGACCAAACTCAGTAAACACCATACTAATAAAGTATACTGTGTACATTAAAGGAGAGGAGCCCAGAATATGAACGCAATTCGTTTAATTACATGTTGCGTTTTCCTCCCATAGGAAACCGTTATAAAGAAAAAGCTTTTAACATCGCTTAATTGAGCCTAAGTGATATTAAAAGATCAAATTCTACAAAAAACTTTTTTTTTTTTCTGTAGCCTATACTATGCTTTATTAGTATAGTGTTTAAGTTTGGTCTTTTAATGTCACTGTCTTAATAATACATTAAGCCACATTAAGCGTTTTCTTAATGGGAGGAAAATGTTTAATTAAACGTGTTGCGTTCATATTCTGGGCTCATCTGCTTTTCTGTAGTATGCTTTATTAGTATAATGTTTAGTAAGTTTGGTTTGTTAATAACACTGTCTTAGTAAATTAAGCCACGTTAAGCTTTTTAACGTTAAGCGTTATGTCCCGCACTCGGTGTTAAGGGCTGACGCTCGCGTTCGCAGTGTTAGTTTACTCATTTGCTTGCTCATGACAAATAGCAACACAGCGAAAAGTATTTCTAATATGTTGGACCTTTTACTGAGAGTAGCCTACATTTACCTGTTGAGACGTGCCTTCACTAGCAACCGTAGAGCTTTTGTGATGTTTGAGTCGATGGAAGCGCGACAGGCGAAAGTGCTTTTGCAAAATATGCTGTATTTTTGTAATCCGCTAGTGTCACACAAACAATATACTTCACCTTTAAACGAATCAGTTTAGGACACAGATCTAAATCAGACACGACAAATAAAAAACACCATGGCGTCAATTTAAATGTATGCCATAAGTGTTTTTTAAACTAATAATTAAAAATAAGTATAACATAATAAGTATTAGCAGCCTATTATAAATAAAAAATAAAATGTATTTATAATAAATATAAGAAGGCTATAATAAATAAAAATATCATTATTCTTTAAAAAATAAATTGAAATTGTGCAAACTGACTTTTAGCAAACGCACAGACTATCGATTAACATCCTCTGATAGGCCTAGTTACAGTAGGACTGTAGAAGTTTTCTTTAAAAAATTATCTATGAAGAAAATGAAATACTATCAAATACTATGATTTGTTTCCCGATTTGGTTAAGTCTAGTTAGTTTTGTATCAAATACAATGTGATTTTTGGTGATCGAGATCTGGCAGCAGCTCATTGGGCGAGCTATCAGCTCATAGCTTATCCTGCCCATGTAAACTCGCATAGACCAGCAAACCAATGAGAACGCGGGACGATGATGACACTCCATAACAAAAGCACGAAGGCGCAAAAGCTCCTTTAATAATAAATAATTCTGGTATCTGAAACTCTAGTTGGTTTTGTTTGACAGGATTGTATCACTAATTCTTTGAGTTGAAGCATATGGCTTTGATTTTGTAAATTTTTCCTCATGTCTCGATATCTTCCCTCCTTTCTCTATTATTAAAAAGACTGCCCTCATCTGATCTACCAACCTTTTTGTTCCCCTTGTATGTTTATTTTCAGCATGTAAATGTTTCCCCATGTTTCATTTTGTCTTGTACCTCCTTCACCCCTGCTCTGTTAGTCTGTGGTTTTTCTGAGTTAGACTCTGGTTTGCAGTTTTTGTTTCTCTTCCTGTTTTAATTTTTGCCCAGTTTTCTCCCTATTTTATCTCAGTGCTTAATCTGACCCCAATTTCATTTCAATTATTAAGTTTAAATTTGGATGGGGTGAAGTGTCACTTACCCACTTATATGAAACTTAAAAAAACATACAAAGATACAAAGAATAAGGCATTGGGAATACTGTACAAGGGAAACAAAACATCACAAGTACATTTTGACATTATAAACTTACACATCACTTCACGAGGGTTGAAATCCCCAGCATTGTTGTGCACTTGATAACCACATAAAGTACAAGTCATCTGAAAAACACATGAAAAATTAGCAAATTCAAGTGCATAACATTTCATAAAACACCAAATGAACTGACCTACGCCACATGGCAGACATCCCAGCCTGCAAAACCTCATTTCCAGGAGATGTGTAACTGAGAACATTGTAACAATGTAATAGGAACTGCAGTAGAGATGAATGGAGATGAATCCGTGGTGAATGGAGACTGGGACGAGTGCTTGATGGCTGACCTACCTGCTAGCCGTGTTGATCCCTCTCCACCATTCTCTTATTGTGGGATAGATTGCTTCTGACCATGTCTAACTAAGCAAGGTGGTAAAGAGCATAAGAGATATGGTCTCATATTCACCTGTTTCTCCTCAAGAGCAATCCACATAGAGATGCTGGAAGATCTCACAACTGATGCCTTCATAAATGCCTTGCGGTGTTTTATAGCTATCCGTGGAGCTGTAAGAGAGATCAGATCGGATCAAGGGACAAATTTTGTTGGGGAAAAAAATTAGCTGACGAAGGCTTTGAAAGAATTGGACAAGGACAGATTGACTGCTTACCTATCCCAGAAGCAATGTGACTTCATTATGAACGTACCTGATGCCAGTCACATGGGAGGGGTTTGGGAAAGGCAGATCAGAACAGTTAGGAGCGTTCCAAGCTGGGTCCTTTCTCAGAGCTCAGGAAGATTGGATAATGCTTCCTTGAGAACTTTCTTCTATGAAGCCATGTCAATCATAAATAGCCGCCCACTCACTACAGATACCATCAGTGATCCCAAGGGGCTAGAGCCTCTTACCCCAAACCATTTACTCACCATGAAATCCTCTGTTCCGCTGCCTCTACCAGGGAAATTTGTGCAAGAAGACCTGTACGCAAGAAAAAGGTGGCGCAGAGTTCAATATCTGACAGAGCAATTTTGGAGTAGATGGAGAAAGGAATATCTGGCAAACATCACTCTCAGACAACGGTGGCACACTCCAAGACACAATGTGAAGGTTGGAGATATCGTCATTGTCAAGGATGATGGGATTCCCCGCGGTGAATGGAGACTCGGACGAGTGCTTGATGTTTGTGAAGATGAAGATGGCCTGGTGCGAAAAGCCACAATACAAAGAGGAAATAGAAAGTTAGGGAAAAAGGGTCAGCGACTCACTAATCCATCCATTCTTGAACGTCCTATTCATAAGCTAGTGGTGCTTGTAGAAAACATTTAAATCTCATGCAATAGAGCTAACATTGAGAGTTGTGTCAAGAGTGTCAAGAGTTTGACAATTAGTATTACTTCAAGAGTCAGAGAACAGACTATTTGTCTAAAATGTGGTTTTGAAATGACTAAATTTATTTAAACGTTTACAAAAAGTTAATCATAAATTAGTAATTTGGTGAGAGTGTAACTGTTAAGAAACGTAATGCGTCACATGACCACTGTTGAGTTGGGAGCGGATCCAGAGAGACTGCGGGACATAGAGCCTCAAGATAATTGTTTAATCTGCATGTGGTCTGGGAGGCGCACACGGTAATTTACTTTGTGTTTATTGCATATTGTGTATTATGTTGTTTTGTGTCACTTTGCACGAAAATGTAACGTGTTATTACTGGTCGTTAGATTGTTGTATTTCTGTTGCGTCATTCAATTGCATACCAGTGGACATTATCACGAGAAACTTGAAAATGCATATTTGAAAATTATGTTTTTTTTCCTGTAGTTTTCACGGTGTCTGCAGAGAGAGAGAGAAAATAAAATAACAAAAGACATCTGTATAAAGCATGGCCATTTTTTCGTCGGACCCGTGCAGCTATAAAAAACCTTAGTAAAAAGACTGCCTCGACGCAGTTTGAAACCACTTTTACGAGATTTTCTGAGATTTTTTTGTTTCCGTGGTCGGAGCATAGCCTACATGAATTATTTCATGAGTTTCTCAGACTGCTCGTGCAACTGCTCACGCTCCTTGTATCTCAGAACGTTTAATGGATTATTTCATAGTTTCAGCGCCGTGTGAACTTGTGCCTAAACTGAAAATATTGACATTTTCTCTGCAGTTTATAAAGTTGGAATAACGTGAAAATAGACCAGGCCACAACTGGAAAAGCTTTTATTCAGCAAAGGATGCGTTAATTTGATCAAAAACACACTTATAATGTAACAGCCTGTCAATCCTGAAACGGACATATCACGGTTTCCACATTCATTAAGCAGGACAATCATTTTCAGTTATAATAATCTGAATTTCTTTGAGCAGAAAATCAGCGTATTAGAATGACACTGCAGACTGGAGTTTTGTCGTCACAGGGAAAGGCAACATTTTAAAATATACTGAAACGAAAACTTTTAAATTGTAGTGATATTTCACTCCTGTTTTTGACAGTCCTGCATTGCCTCCTCCTCACTAGTATCTTGATCAATGATCTGATGAAGAACATCATGCACAGAGAGATTCTTCGCCATTGTGCTGCCACAAAATAAATGACAAAGCACTGAGGCATTTATGTGTTTGTGCTACATATTTGTAAATTTTTGTCTGCTTCTATGTGAGAACACCAAAGTCCCGAAACAGTGTCATAATATTTTGTCTGGAGGCTGTGATGAAACAAAGAACACGAAAGATTCTTTTGAAGCAGGGTCACTGCAGACTAAAGCCAGTTCGCGCGCGCGTGTGTGTGTGTGTGTGTGTGTTCAAATGTGGTAATGTCAGATGGATGAATGGATATTAGATCAGGGTAGGAAAAAATTCATCTCTGTGAAAAAAATAATTGTAATACTCAAAATAGTCTGTATTAACGTGTGTGCGTATGTTTGGGTAGCTTGTGTATGCATGTATCCACACATGTACGGGTCCAAGGGCTCTATGTTTGCAAGCACACATTTAGGCTACATATGTGAATGTGAACATGATCAACAAGCAGTTTTTGACCAGGAACACCACAAGTGTGACAAGGTGAACCTCCATAATGGACCGATTCCTAATCTGGCTGAGGGAAGGAGGTTCTCGTTAAGATTTTACGGTACATGGCCCTGTCCATTTGCCAATCAATGCGGTGAAGTAGTCCTGTACCCTTAGCAGATAAACAGCCCCAAAGCATAATGTTTCCTCCTCCATGCTTGACTCTAGGGATGGTGGTACTGATACCTTTGCAGCAGTCACTAAGTGAACAAATGAATGGAAAGGGAAATATGATTTGAGTATTTTAGCCTATCAGTAAAAATTTGGCCATCATTCGGACGGGGTCTGGTACAACAGGCTTATACTAATAATGGATAAAAGACGAAAACATAGGTTATAATCTTAAACTATACCTGGTCTATCTCCATGCAGCATATATTCTCAGTTTCTGACATTAGTGCGTCCCAACACCGAAAAATCCAAGTGGTATCTGCAGCTCCTTTGCATTTAAAGGGATACGCACTAAAACAGCATGTTTTTGCTCACCCCCCAGAAGTGGCAATTTTAACATGCTATAAAATGATCTGTGGGATATTGAGCTAAAACGTCACTATGGACAGGCTTATTTTAAATCTTGTAAAAATGGGCATAATTGGTGCCCTTTAAAAGTAACAAATTGGACAATAGGCCTGTATTATGTTAAATATCAATATGAAATCTCAATAGAACATTGTTATATGCAACAGAACCAGATTTAACAGTTTGACCAATTATCAAAATACTCAAAGCCATTATCAGAGAATGTGAGCAGATGGATCAGGAGTGGATCAGTGAATGAGGGTAGCATAATTTACAGCTGTTACATTGGACTTGGGCTATTGCAAACAGAAACTACTCTAGACAAATTTCAGGTCAGTATGTTATTGGAGCAGACTTCTCCAGTGAGTTACATTGAGCATTTGGGCCATGGAGCAAATTGTGCAATAGTATCCAGGACTGAGGAGAGCACACAGACCAGAACATTGAGCAGAGTGGTCTAATGCCAACCAGTGTTTAACAAGCATGTTCATTAACATTCAGTACCACAACGTTTATATAGACATGCTTGATCTAAGGCAACACTAATATCTAGTTAATCTAGACCCAAATGCCCACAAGTTAAAATTAATGAATTAGCATGAATTAATGAATAGTTGGAAAATTAAGCCATTCTATTAAATTCACCTGCATTTAATGCACAAGCGTTTTTAATATGCTAGTGGAAGATAAAGGCTCCTACAACTTAGTCCATTTCAAGTTAAATGGACTTTACTACCTACCCCCCTCCCCAAAAGTATATACTTGTATAGTTACTGGTGTTAAGACCTGCAACACTTTGCAGATGTTCAACAAAAGAGGCAAACTACTGATTGCATAAAAGGGATTTTTATTTTAATTTGTGTCCTATAGCACAATCATTGACAGGTGGATGTGTAGGTTGTCTCGAACGCATCACCTGAAAGAGCAACAGGAAATGAGCTGGATCATGTTCAACAGGGAAATCAGCCAGAGCAAAGCGTGATTAGGATGATGAAAGCGTACTTGTCTGATAGTAGTCATAAACGTTGATGACCGCTGGCTTGAGATTTCTCACTGCAAGAACCTGTTTCAGCTGCAGAGTGTAAGTCATGGGGACGCCTTTGGGAACCTGAGAGACAGAAAAGATGAACAGCAGCACATACACAGCACTCAAGATGGCAGCTCCTGAATACATCCAGTATACAGTCACCTCTTTCAGATACACTAGGACACGATCATCTTCAGAATCGACCCGCTCCACCAGCGGGGCGAATGACTGGGGTGGAGATCCAAGCTGAGAGAAAAAGACCATCATTTACATGCACAATTACAACTGAAGGAGCTTCTAGCATCTTAGGACTTTTCAAATCTTAATAACCAGTGACGTATCAGCCGTGAAGCCTGACAGGAGTTTAACATCCACTAGAACCATGTTAGTAGTTGCTTTGGCTCCATTGTATCTGAAGATGAATAAAAAGTTCAGTCAAGAGGATCAAGAAAGCAGTTGCCCTTTGTAAGAATCATAAGAGTTGGTTTCAGGACACCAGTCAAAACTGTTCTTACTTCACTGTGAAGTTCAACATGAGATTGGCTCCAAGCGGTCGGCAGTCTGCCTTCACCTTTGCTTCGACACTCAGCGTCCTGGCAACTTTAACGGGTGTCGGAATGTTGTAGAAACAGGCAACCTATAGTACGAGAACACCACAAAGCACGGTAAGATTTTGATGTGCACAAACAGAAATAGAGGGGTGAAGATACAGACCTGCACAGACACACAAGTGGAACCTGATGCTTTAACACTGTATTTGCCAGGAACGTTCTTCAGCGGCTTCTCCTGATACAGCAGCCGGTTGTCCCGATTCACAGTGAAGCTATAAGACTCTCCTCCTACCACCGAGGACTGTACAGTAACAGTGCTGGAGCCCTCCATGCTGAACACTTTAGCAGCATACACAGACAGAGCATGAAGAGCCACCACAGTGTCCTAAAAACAGGCACCAGATTAAAGACTTGATTCGTAGAGTGACTGAACTCCTGTCTGGTGGTCAGAGATACCTGGGTGGAGGAGAAGCCTCCAAAGGGATTCTGCTGGGTCACGAGCCAGTTGACAATGCGGTTAGCATAGCCCAGAGTAGCCGTCGTGAGAGGCTGTTCAGTGAGAACCGCTAGCAGCACGTAAGAGCTGATCTCCACCGCCAGAGTATCACCAGATGGAGTCTGAGACCAATGCAGCTTAGTGCCTAAAGACGAGAAGGCGGGGAGAAAGTTGATGCCAAAAAAACAACAAGTAAAAGCCCACTCAAGTGTACCAATCTTTTCACATTGGAGCTTGGGCTGAGGTGCAAACATACAAAAACTAAAAATGTTTGGGGCCAACAAGAGAATAGAATCTTTCAAAAACATTAAGTTGATTCAAATGCAGTCACAGTACCATTTTAACAATTTAAATGCAAGTTTTCTATCTGAATCACTTTCAAATGTAACCGAGTAAAGGCTCCATTTTCATTGGCCATTATTCCAGTCTTCAATGTTACATGAGCACCAAATCAGCTTTTTAAAATGATTTGAGGAAAAGAAACTTTACATCAGTTGAAAATGCTTATTCTGCTTAATGAAGTGAAGTGTTTTAACTGCTATAGTGTTTTGCATTTGAAAACACATCTAAAATCAAATGAGTCAAGACTTCATTAGAAAAGCCTCTGCTCAAGATGAAGATTGTTATTCTCACTTTCAGAAATGGCAAGGTTGTTTAAGGAGGTTAGAAGCTGTGATCGAGTGCTGGTCTCTCCAGCAAGACTGAAGGTGTAGGCCAGCAGAGCCGTGGCATAAGTGTTTCTCAGGTTCCCAACGACAGGCCTCAAGCATGACAGAGCGTTGGTGATGACAGGATCCTGAAAGCAAAGCAGATAAGACAAAAGCCACAACAGGAAGGTCATCCGCAGACAACTCAACTACTGGAGATACTTTACCGTGACAGGGACACCTAGTTCGAGCAGAGATGCAACAATGTAGGCGGTCATGGTCACATTATCCCCAACTCCACCCTAAAAAAAAAAAACCCCACATGGATTAAAGATAGTCTGAGTCTATGGGTTAGTGTCCATTTGATAACACGTACCTTCATTTCATTGTGGTACAAAGTTCCCTGTTGTATGAAACAGCCATTTGAACCCTGCTGGCTTATTATCCAGTCCTTCGCACTCTGAAGGACATTCGGATCGATAAAGACAAAGCGCTTCGCTAGACCAAAAGACCTCAGGACAAAGGCAGTCAACCTGGTCATGGAAGAAGTTGTTAAACTGAACTTAAACCACTGGTGACAAAGGATACACAACACTAGAATGTACAGCATGAAATTCACCATGTATTGGATGCATCATAACCAAATGTGCTGAATGATCCATCACTGTGCCTGTAGTTCAGTTGTCCTTGGTATCCTGTTCAGGGCAAAAGACATGGAAATTCATCAGGATGTTCAAGCAATGATAGATAACTTGGGGATTCAAGGGACCATGATTACCAGGGTTTTGGAAAACCTGGATAGAGGAATAGGTGTGATTTCTAGACCTATAAATTTGTTCCTAAAGACTTGATTAAACTGCACAACTCATTTTCTATGCCCTTGACTCAAAGCACCAAAACATTTTAGTCAGAAATGAGGGAGGGAGACTTTCTGCTGTGATATTGCTTGCTTTTAAAGTAGTACCAGAAAGTGTCTTGGCCCACACTGAGGGTCTTCAAATATTGATTTGGACAATTTCCATAATTCAGGTTCCATTACATTAGACAGTGACAAATGCCAATGAAAGCACAGGACTGAAAGTCTCGCCAACACTCAAATCCATACCACTCTGAAGGTAGCCTATGGCGGTCTCTCGGATGGCTGCGCTGAGTTGCCCCGTGACTTCCAAGTACAGCAAGATGTAAATATTGGGAGCAAGAATAATCATATTCTGTTCTCCACAGCCAGATGGCATCTGTAATAACCCATCCAGATTCTTCAGCGCACGACCCATTATGTCCCCTATAAGAGGTCAAGCATAAAACCCACATCAGAAACAAGTTATTCCGCCAAACATCACATGTCAGTTTATTTTCAGTGAAATGCTTTACCAAGGACTGAAACAGAGCATCTGGCGGATCCCTGAACCACATTTGTTGGAAACGTCAGAGTCACATCTTCAGAAAGAACGTTTCCTGCAGACCAAACAGATCAGCATTGAGCACTAGGCTAATGTTTGGCTGTTCTCCCTGTACATGTTTGGGAATCATTATAGCAAACAAACCCTTTGGACACAGCAACCAACTCTGGGTGTTTGTCCTCTCAACTCCTTCAGGCTATAAAAGCAATAAAACACCATCAGTAACAGCATGAGCTCCATGATCAAACTCCAGAAGGCTGGTTAACACTCACCAGGACAAGTAGACTTCGAGTGACTACATCAACGCGTCCTCTTGTTGGCACGGTCACAGCTTCAGTGCCACATCGAGTCTGGGACGGTTCAGCTGAAGCATTGACTGTCACATTGACAGCTCCTGCAGTGACAGACAGGAAGTGAGTAACACCACACACACAATTTAAGAGGGAGACAGTACAAAACTGACCAAGAACAGAAGCTGTGAGAACCCATTTAAAGGTCTTTCTCCCATTGGCACAAAGACAGGATGAATACGGCTCATTAGATGCTCCAAGAGTGAAGGCCGTGGATGAAGCTGGAGTTACTTTAACCTGCCAATGAAACAGCACATGGAGCAAAAGACATGACCTTCTATACAGATCCGTTGTATAAGAGGAAAATAAGCCATGACAGACCATGATGCACTTGGACAGATAGTTGAAGACCGTGGCCTTCAGCTCAAAAGACTCCCCGCGGACAATGGAGTACGGTAGGGAGAGCTCTAGGAAGAAGGGCTGGAAGACAGTCAGCAGAGCAGCAGGAGCCAGACCAAGACCTTTAGAGGACAGACAGAACGCCTCCGTCTCCCATGTGGTGATGGTGTCAGGAACCGTGAGGGAAACTTGTGTGGATCCAGTAGCTCTGAAGGAGAGGAGAGAGAGAAATAAGAGGGAATGATATGTAAACACTGGGCAAGTAGCTTTAAACAGAACAAAAGGTGCATTACTAACCCCACTTCAGAAAGCTGCCAGATCCATGTTTCTGGAAAGTCAGTCCTGACGGTCACGTCAAAAGGGGAAGTGTCTCCCACTGGACCAGCCGCCATTGCTTCAGGTTGACGGAAATACATCACTGAAAGAGAGTTGTTTGCAACTCTAGTCCTGTCTCTGAGGTCTGTCAGTTCTCATGCGTCTATTAATCAGGTCTGTGCGAGTCAAATACTCCTGCATAAACCTTACAAAATTCATCTGGCAATTTCTAGAGCAAGAACAGACATACCATCATGGAAGTTGCGATAATAATTCAGGCCTCTGTACATCAGACACTGAGGTACTTGGATAGGCAAATTTGTTGAGACCTTCAACCCCATGATCTGTCAGAACAAGACAAACAAGACATTTGAAAATGAAGGTGTTTAACAGGATAATGAATGGTTTTCTACCTTGAAAGTGTCATAGGCATGGTCTGCAGGAACAGCTCGACGGGGTCGAACATTCAGACACTCCTGTTCATCATCAACTTCATATGGATAATTTGATAGTGATCGCACTGGGAGCAAGTTGAACACCTAAAAAAACATGGGGAGTGAGAAACAAAACCATCCACATTAATCTAGTACGAGTCCAGCTGAACATAGTAAACTGAAGTGGCATGCTAGTCAAATGCATGACATTTGACATACTTCATATTTCGTTACATTTGACTTTTTCCCTGTAGCATAAGTAAAAGCTCGAGACATAGTAACTTAACTAGTGATACCTCATAGGTAATAGCTCATTTTCAGGTCAAACTGAGCTCCTAAAATGGCTCACATTACAGTGTATTCTGGGTATAACATTGATATTTATGAATTTGGCAGCTGCTTTGATCCAAAAACAACTCATTGCATTTAAATTTACATCTTATCACTTCATTCATTAACTAGTCTAGTTTATTTAAAAAGTAAAGTTTTCCTTCGTCACCACCCATTTAAAGTGGACTGTTTGTCTTCATTGAGCCCTTAAGGATACTCAGGAAACCCTTTTTTAAAAAAGGCACATGAATACCACTTCAGCACTCAGACGTCTTCCTGGCTCCAAGATCCGGACACTCTGATCTACAGCGCTGAGGCCACACAGAGATCCTGCTTGAGCAGAGACAGTCAGAACATTTCCCTCAGCAGGAACAGCCGTAGCGGGAGAGAACTGCAGAGACACCTAGAACAAGGACCAACACATGCTGTAGGACACGTCACCATTCCCCACTTGAAGCCAAAAGATAGTGCACATCATACCTTGTTTTGGAAACATGCTTCTGTGTCAAATGACGCACCACCAACAACTACATTGTCACTGGGCAGAACACAGTAGACCAAAATCTGCACTGCTGGAGCCATATCAACACTGACAGGCAGCTGGAACGACACAGAGCCGCTCGTGACTTTATTAGAAGCCCTTGCTGTGACTGTCTGAAATGCATGGAGGACGATCACTCCTCTGGACAAGACCTGACAGAAGACAAACAGTTGAATAAAGGTGCTGGACAAATACATTTAAAGAAAAAGCGAACAGGGTTTACTCACCATATAGACAATGTCAGCACTGTAGCCACCAGACTCTCCAACAAAGGAATATTTCACGGTCACTGGAAACGTAGCACCACATTTGAGTGGCTGCTCAAGCTTCACTATAGTCAGTTCACTAAATGATGGGTTGTCAGGAGAAGCAGGTTGGAGAAGCTGAACGACCCTCGTATCTGTAGTGAAGTATGGCGATTTGTAACTATAAACAACCTCTGGAGTCACACTTGCCTGGGGAACAATGAATGGAATCAGTGACAGCACGAGAAGTCTCCATGTCACAAAATATAAAGAGCAAATCGTACCACCAGATTCAGATCCGCTTTAGGAAGATTAGCAGTGTTGACAGAGAAAGTGACCAGTCCGTTCTGGTTTGTGGTCAGATTTAGCAGCAGTTTGTTGCTGTTACCATCAAGGAGATACACAGCTTTGTTCACAATTGGAGTCCCATCGAAACGAGACACTGTCATCTGTTGGGAAAGATCACGGTTAGGAAACGGAACCAATGAGAAGGCTTCTGAGACAAGGGATGAACTTTTACTTGCCTTTCCATTAATTGTTGATCCAGGTTCAAAATAATCCGGGAGGTCCAAAAATGTGACCTTGCCGACTTCAAATGTAATGGACACAGTTGCAGATTTTGACAAGACGACATCTGAGGTAAAAGAAACAAAATGCACCAAAACAAGTCAACTTCCTCCAAACACATGCTGTTGATTCAGATCAGCCAATAGCTCACCTGTTCCCTCCTCAGTGACGTTCACATTTACAAGAAAAGCGTCTTGCATATTATTTTCAAATTTGGTGTTGAAAAACACTGCCGTATCGACGGTAAGGGAGGCACAGCCTGTGGCATTCATCTGGTAGCAGAACAAAGTCACATTTAGGTCAAGCACAAGCAGATGGAAAAACCCCCCACAAGGCAGCAGTCACAGACCTTTGTGGTTTTACGCAGGCACTGGCGGGTCACGCCTGGAACCTCAACATATGGAAATGGATCACGGCACACTTCCACCAGTGCTTGACCAGGTACAGGTTGGCCATAAGTGTATCTGGGAAATATCACAAGGAACAAGATCAAGAACAGACCAACCACAAGACAAAGAATATAAGAGCCTCACTCACTTGGCACAAGCCTCAACTTTCAGTCCCACATCTGCAACGCTGTATGTCTGTGATGCGTTTACGGTCACGTCAAACTTGGGCAAAACTAAACCAGAAACAACACACTTCAGATTAAGACCTTGGCTCTTTTATTGAATGTGCACATTTTACGAACTACTTACCATATTTTTTCACCTCAAAAACCTGGGAGATCATTCGGTCGCCAATAAAAGCACTTATTGTGTACATCCCCATCTGAGCCTCTGAGTTTAACTCGTGAGAAAGCTGCAATATCCACCTCGTTGAAGAAACGCTTGTCCACTGACCAATCCGGTTATTGTTATTATCCTATTGAAACAACAGATTTCAGAGAAATACTGCAAACAAAGCAAAACTACAAAAAGCTGTGTCGGCTCAATTTAAAGACTTGCACCGGGGCAAATTCTCACCTCCACCACGACCAGATTGTACTGCAAGACACAAAGACAGGCATTTAAAAGCACACAAAAAACAAAACGAGTTTGGAAAGAGAACCCACATTAAATTTGTTCATGGTGAGGCCTTACCATCTGATCAAGAGGCACAAATTTGGCATCCATGGTGACAACTCTGAAATTCACTGCAAAGACAATTCACACATTCATTGCATAATGCACTTTTGAAGACATCAGAACTTGTAGAGCAGGGTGTCCAACCCTGCTCCTGGAGAGCTACCATCCTGCAGACTTCAGTTCCAGCCCTGCGCCAACACACCTGTAATCAAACAACCCTGAACACCTTGATTAGCTGGTTCAGGAGAGTTTGATTGGGGTTGGAGCTGAAATCTGCAGAATGGTAGCTCTCCTGGAGCAGGGTTGGACACCCCTGTTGTAGAGTAATGGACTTGATACACCCAATATTCAACCTAGGGTCATTCACAGCTCACCCATTTGTCCTGGATTGTAGATGGGTTTGTCTGTTTGGATGAAGGTCAAAGGTAGGTAACGTCTAAACATGACTTTCCTCTCTTCGGTCACTCTGAAGACCCTCCCTTGAACTTCAACCTTCATCTTCTGCACCGACTCACCATCTACTCGAGGAGCCTGTGGAGAAACTCATTTAACAAACCAGACAAAAAATAAAATAAAAATAAAAGCCACACAAGTCTAAACGACAGACCTGGAAACTAAAGCTGCGGTGAAATGGCGTTGAAGAAACCTGCTGCACAAGACGAGTCGTCCTGTTTTTGTCATCAAGCAGAGAAACCGTCAGTGTGAGACTCTCTTGGGGTTTCAGAAGAGTTACGCATAATTTGGCTTCAGATCCAGACTCAATCACTGCAGGGAACGTCACCATGAAGAACCTGAGGAAACACATTTAAAGAAACCAATGTCCACTTAACATGTGAGAGTCACTAAATTTTAAAAATCACATGTAATTGTGCACTTTGCCAACAAAATGTTTAAATATTTCTATCCTTACATTGTTAAAAAGTCGCAAACAGCGAGCGTTGGGCATGTTTGCATTCTACTATTGGAATGAAAGTATGAGCATACTGCATTAAATGGGTTTCTGGCCTTTTGAGGAAAACTAAAGTGGTTTGTAACCTTTTAACACCAAAACAGACCCACATGATCAAAAAGCCAAGACCTGAACTCCTAGAGTTAAAGGCACACAAAAATCTACCCTGCACAGATTCATAGTAACATAAACTTGCACATGGTTTAGTGCAGGGGCTCCAAACTGCAATCCTGATTCAGATCAGCTCATTAGTACAGACTCCAAGACCTAGGCTGCGTCCGAAAACTGGAAAATACTGCCTTCTGAGGACACATTTCAAGGTAGGAAGGCATCAAGGCACGTCTGAATCCAATGTTAGCTTCACTTCCTGTTTCCTGAGATACCTTCATCTGATCGATTTTTGAAGGAAGCATAGATGTATCCTTGGCTGCCTTTGATATCCCACAATCCCGTGCTTTCCATTCTGTGACAGTTGAGCTAGAAAAATAAAGATGGCGTCCGAAAGTTGCGTTTGCTGGCCAGTTTGTGTGTAAATGTACGATTTTGACCAACATATATTTCAATTTTGATATCGTTTCTATCGAGAAATTACTACTGTAGTAATTATTTGTTTAGTTCTCACCAGAGCGCGCGCTATTTTGCTGCAGATCATTAAACTGTTACGCTGCTTCAGAAGTTTGTCTGAAGTCAGTTTCGTGAGGTGCCTTCATGCACAAACGCTGCCGTACAAGTCACTCTTATAAAGGCAGCGAGGCAGCTACCTAGGTTCTCGGACACAGCCCTAAAATCATGTCTAAGAAGAAATGGTTGGGAAATGATTACACTGGCTCATATATACACCCCATTCCCAAGTTTATCCATTTAGATTTATTAAACATTCAAGTACAAAAAAAAAAAAAGTGAATATAAATTCTACATAGTTTTTTGGGGGCAGTTATGGAAAGATTAAACCTGAGCATGGTGGATAACCTTGTTTCACAAAGCTCCTTTTGGAAACTAAAATTGTTAGCAATTTCATCAGCATATGAGTAGAAAGCATGAGCTTCTGTTCACTTCAAATCCTATTTAATGGTACTTACGGTCCTGATGGTTGTCCGTCAACAGCAAAGAGAAAAAGAGCTAAAATGAGCCCTTTCCAAACACAAATCTCCCCCACAGCCATGAATAGCGATCATCCAACACTAAACGAGAATCAATTGTTTCTTATAGAAACCCCACAGAGCTACTGCCGTTTACTGCTCTACTGTTTCTCTCAATCACCTGCCCCGATGACAGCGATATTTAAACGATTTGAATTATCGGAACAGGTTGATTTAGCGCTTTATCCTCAGGCAATGAAGGCGGACAAAAGTAATTCCAGGTGGTGGCCAATCAATTAAATGAATGAGATTCATTGGGTTAAGACCCCTGTGGTGAAAATCAAGTTTGTAATGTTTTTAGTAACCATGTGCAAATTCAGTTTTCTTCTTAAAACTCCAGTGTATCCAAAAATGTCAACAGACATGGTTTTCATTAAAATGTATATTTTTGAACTTTTGGTTATAAATTCATAACCAGTGTTATTTCATTCAGTGTTTAAAAACAAATGTGACAAATGTATGAGTATTATTACTCCCTTTATATGTTTAATGTAAGGGGTTCTTTAAGGGTGCTTTCACATTAGCACTTTTGGTTCGCACCCGGGTTCGATTGACGTCAGAGTTCGGTACGTTTGGATGATGTGAACACTGTCTTCTGAACTCGGGTGCGCACCCGCGAACCGTACCCGAGTCCGCTTAAAAAGGGTGGTCTGGGGTGCGGTTCAAGTGAACTCCGGTACGGTTCGCTTCTGATATGAATGCAAACGTACCAAATTGTGGAAGTGAACCGCTATTAATGCCATATTATTTGATTAAAAAGTGTGTATGTGTGTGTGTTTCACTCACTTTCCCGACAAGCGTGACTGACGTGCTGCAAGCAGATAGCTGTAGTGTAGCCTAACCTCATTTTTGCTCGCCTTCAGCATTCTACATTCGCGGCAGATCGACGCAAGTGCCGTTATGAGCAAAACCAACGGTTCAAAAACAAAAATATAAAAGTGAGGAGAGCAACGTTATGCATTTTGCCGCCTTCTCCTGCGCCGTCGTTACTAAGCAACGGAGTAAACAGCTGCTGGTTTGATGACGCAAACGAACCGTGGTTCGGACCCAAATAATATAATGTGAACACAGTCCAGTGGGGGCAGATGGAGGGGGGAGCAATCGAACTCGGGTTCGGTCCAGGCAATCGAAGTGTGAAAGCACCCTAAGAAACGTAATGCATCACATGACCATTATGAGTTGGGAGCGGATCCAGAGATAGAGCCTCAAGATAATTGTTTAATCTGCATGTGGTCTGGGCGGCGCACACGGTAATTTACTTTGTGTTTATTGCATATTGTGTATTATATTGTTTTGTGTCACTTTGCACAAAAATGTATCGTGTTATTACTGGTCGTTGGATTGTTGTATTTCTGTTGCGTTATTCAATTGCATACCAGTGGACATTATCGCGAGAAACTTGAAAATGCATATTTGAAAATTATGTTTTTATTTCTTGTAGTTTTCACGGTGTCTGCAGAGAGAGAGAGCAAATAAAATAACAAAAGACATCTGTATGAAGCGTGGCCATTTTTTCGTCGGACCCGTGCAGCTATAGTGAAAATGTGACGCAGCAAAGCCGACCAGCATAAAGAGTTGGATCGGCATCGGTCGGATGAGAAGAGGAAAGAAGATCGCGGGTGCATCGCGTACAGAAGAGACGTCGGATACGAAGACAAAGACGTAGCACGATTGCGGGGCTATCGCAAGGAGAGAAAAGGCGTCAGAGTTGAGGATTGCCATTATGCAGCTGTCACCATCAAGCAAGTACCGCGAAACGTCCAATAGAGGGCGACATTTAGCCGCGTAGACCACAGCTTTGCAAGGATCCTTTCTACAGGCTTCAGAGAACAGTGTTTGTTTATTCCATCGCTGTTTCAAGCAGAAGATTGCTGCTCTGCAATTACTAGCAGGTTAGACTGTGCTACTTTTACGTCTTTATGGACTTCTGAAAAAAAAAAAAAAAAAAAAAAAAAAGTTTTTTGTNAAAAAAAAAAAAAAGTGTTTGTGAATATTATTTGAATTTACAGTCTAATTGTTATGAATGCTTACTATTGACAGTGTTGAACAGTTACAAGGGTTTTGATCTGAGAGTAGTACTTAAATAACTATGCACTAAAGTGTTTTGCTAAAACATTTACAATGTCCTTTTTATGGAGAAAAATCACAATGTGGTGAATCAAGTGAGCAGATTGAGTCACTTCTGGCAGAAGTGACTAGCTTTACTGAACAGTTAAGATCTCGACCTGATGATGCTGAAAGGGAAAGATTAGAGTCACTCATAGGTGATACTCATGCTAAAATACAGTCACTTCAGTTAGCAATGATAGAACCTATCGCTTCCACTTCAAGAAGGGATGAACCCAGGAAATCTTCACGAGAGAGAAAGTTAACTCCATAAATGCAGGAGCTTAAGCAGCAAGAAGTTTCTCAGAAGGAGAGTAAATTCATCAAGTCGTACGAACGAAGGAAAGAACAAGTTAGAACAAGTTAGAACTACACGTACCAAACTTAAGAATGAGTGCTCCGACCAAGATTTAGGTGACTTGATGGATAGTGTTGAAGGGCTGGAAACTGAAGTGAAAAATGTGTATGAACTTTTACAATCTCAATCAGTACCTTCAAATGAGATTAGAAGAAAAATGGATTCTTGTACAGCAGTAACAACTGATTTGATGTGGCTGATGAAAGTACGTATGAGTGAAGTGGGGCTGGAGGAATTTGATGCTAATGCAGAAGATGCAAGAATTCGTATGGTGCTTGACAAAGAGTATGCTAAGTCCATATTTTCGAGTACAAGCTCCAAGTCTGGTATTCGTAGTCACCGTTCAAGCTGCTCATCAGAACAGCAAAGCATCTCCGCAAAAAGAGCAGAGTGTGCCGCACAGTTGGCAGCAAAGCAAGCAGAGATAAAGATGGAGGAGGCTATTGCTGCTCAAAGACAAGAACTTAAAAGATTGGAAAATGAGAGAGATCTTCAAGTAATAGCTGCAAAGCTCAAAGCATACTCTGAAGCTGACTCAGGTGAGTCCAGTAATGAAAGTAGAACAGCACGCAGTGAGGTAGACAATCGTCCTTCAGTATTTCCTAAGGAAATTAAAAAGGAACAGACTTCTAAGAACACAAAAACGGAACAAACACCCCATACTGATAGGGGATCCTCAGTAGTTCAAGCCTTACATGACACAATGGCTCTCAGCAGACTTCCCGCACCTGATAGAACGGCGATGCACAAATCCAGCTGATAAGTTGTTCTACCTACAAAAAATATGTCAGTGGTGAGGCACGATCTGTATTGGAAGGAAGCTTTTACAGAAAGGATGATGAAGCCTATGATCAAGCATGGGAAGCATTGAATTCTCGTTACGGCCATCCATTTGTAATCCAGCATGCCTTTAGAGAAAAACTGAATAACTGGCCAAAGATTGGTTCGAGAGAGTCAGTTAAATTGAGACAGTTCAGGGACTTTCTGACAGCTTGCAGCAATGCCATGCCACACATCAAAGGGCTTCAGGTTTTAAACGACTGTGAAGGGAATCGAAAAATGCTACAAAAACTCCCTGATTGGGTAACATCTCGTTGGAATCGTCATGTTGCACTGCAATTGAGCCAATCAGAAGAGTACCCAAATTGCAAGGAGTTTGCTGAATTTCTGGCACAAGAAGCAGAAATAGCATGCAACCCTGTAACATCCTTTCACGCCTTGAAGCTCACAAAAGAAAAGCCATCTGGAGAAGTTAAGTGCTCAAAGGCTAACACATTCATCACAAATGTGAAACCATCAGACAAATCAAGCACAGTGCCAAAAACATACAGTGTTGGGGGAAGCAACCCGGTTGATTCAAACAGACCCAATAAAGTAAGCGTAGCGCCTTCATGTTCAAACCCAGTCACTTGCTGGTGTTGTGGGGAAAGCCATTCCATCCACAAATGTCAAACCTTTGCCAGTAAATCTGTGGAGGACAAAAGAAAGCTCCTATTTCACAATAACCTGTGCTTTGGCTGTCTTAGGAAAGGACACATTTCAAAGGATTGCAAGAGTAAAGCCACCTGTAGCATATGCAAGAAACATCATCCAACACCACTTCATGAAGAGCGCCCTTCTTCTGCAGCAGTCACATTTTCTCATGCTATGCAAGCAGAAGAAAACACATCTTCCCTTTCCTGTTTGCGTAGAAAGTGGCGATGGTGGGAGTACATCAATGATAGTGCCTGTATGGATTTCTTCAACCACCAATCCTGAAAGAGAGACCTTAGTTTATGCCCTACAGGATACTCAGAGTAGCATCACCTTTGTAGACCAAGAGGTATGTGAGAGGATGGGGGTAGTTTCAGAGCCTGTCAAGTTAAAGCTTACTACAATGATGGGAAAGGATTCTGTCATTCAAAGTGAAAGAGTTAGTGGGCTCAGAGTAAGAGGGTTTGCCTCTCAAGGCTTAATTAATTTGCCACCTGCCTATACCAGAGATTTCATCCCACTTGAACGTTCCCACATTCCTACCTCTGAAACCGCCAGTAGGTGGATACATCTGAATAAAATAGCACAAAAGATACCAGAGCTGTTAGACCGTAAGGTTGGACTTCTGATAGGTCACGACTGCTCAAGAGCTTTAGCACCACGACAAGTCATCACAGGAGGTGATAATGAGCCGTATGCCATCAGGACGGATCTGGGTTGGAGTGTTGTTGGTAGTTCACCACAGGTTGCAAAGTTGAAAGAAGTCACAGGTCTGTGTCACCGTATATCCATTAATGAACTTCCAATACTGACTCCTGCTGCTGTCATCAGAGCCTTAGAATCAGACTTCAGAGATACGAACCCAAAAGAAAAGAGCATATCGCAAGACGATATACAGTTCATGCAATTACTGAATGAAAAAATTCACCAGAATTCAGAGGGACACCTGGAGATGCCCCTTCCCTTTAAAACACGCCCACAACTACCAGAAAATAAGAAGCTGGCTCTTGTGCGGCTGAAACGTCTGAAAGGAAAATTTGAGAAAAACCACAAATTCAAGGATGACTATGTCAAGTTTATGGAAGGTGTCTTCAATGATGGTAATGCGGAGAGAGCTGAACACCAACCCAAAGCAGGAAACGTCTGGTATATTCCTCACCAAGGCGTATATCACCCTAGAAAGCCAGAGAAGATTAGAGTTGTGTTCGACTGCTCTGCCAAGTATTATGGCACCTCTTTGAATGATCACTTGCTAAGTGGACCTGATCTCACTAATGGGCTAAGGGGTGCTCTGCAGGTTTCGCAAACATCCAGTCACAGTTATTTGTGATATCGAAAAGATGTTCCACAGGTTCCATGTAAGCCAGGAAGATAGAGATTACTTGCGGTTCCTGTGGTGGGATAATGGCGATACAAATTCAGAACCAAAGGAGTGTCGCATGAAAGTCCATCTTTTCGGGGCAGCATCCGCTCCTGGCTGCGCGAATTATGGAATGAAGTATCTTGCATGTGAAAATGAAAGGGAGTATCCTGCAGCAGCCAGCTTCATCAAAAATAATTTCTATGTTGATGATGGACTCATTAGTGTAGAAAATGGGGATGCAGCTATCAAACTAGTCCAAGAAGCCCGACATGTGTGTGCTAAAGGGAAATTACGTCTACACAAGTTCATGTCCAACAACAGAAAGGTTTTGGAGTCAATTCCTGTCAGCGAACGAGCCAGCGGAACTTGGATCTAATGAACTCCCAGTCCAGACCGTGTTAGGAGTAAAGTGGAGTGTAAATTGTGACACCTTTTCCTTTAAAGTTGCCTTGGATGAGAAACCAGCAACACGGAGAGGAATCCTCTCAACTGTTGCTTCGGTGTTTGATCCGCTAGGCTTCCTGGCTCCCTTCCTCCTATTAGGAAAAAGGTACTGCAGGAGATGTGCCAAAGGGGCATTGGATGGGATGAACCTCTGCCTGAGAAGTTAATGCCACAATGGACAAGCTGGCTGAACGAACTGAAGAACCTGCAAAATCTCCAGATTCCGAGGTGCTTTGCTCCTGAAAATCTTGGGAAAGTTCACAGGATTGAACTCCATCACTTTTCAGATGCGAGTAGTCATGGCTATGGTGAGTGCTCATATATCCGAGTGTTAAGCGAAGACAAAGCACACTGCTCTTTCGTTATTGGCAAGGCAAGGGTTGCACCCACAAAGGTTGTGACAATACCCAGGCTTGAGTTAACAGCTGCGGTGATCTCTTCAGCGGTCAGTAACATGTTAAAGGATGAGCTGGAGCTCAAAATTGACCAAGAATACTTTTGGACAGATTCAAAGGTGGTCTTGGGCTACATTAACAATGTAGCCCGTAGGTTTCATGTTTTTGTGGTGAATCGAGTTCAAAGAATCTGTGAAACAACTGACCCTGCACAGTAGCATTATATAGACTCTGATCAAAATCCAGTGGATCATGCTTCCAGGGGCCTGAAGGTGTCAGAGTTGATTCATTCAAATTGGCTAACTGGACCCAAGTTTCTTTGGGAAAAAGATATTATCACACCAAAGACAACTCCAGAGCTGCTTGTTGGTGATCCTGAAATCAGAACGACACAAGTACTACAAACAAAGGTAGTGCAAGATGAGAATTTTTTGGAGAGGTTTAAGCGGTTTTCAAAATGGCACGCAGCATTAAAAGTTGTCGCACGTATCCAGCAATTGGCAAGAGACAAAAATGTTAAACCCATGAATGTTGAAGACATGACAAAGGCCAGCACAAAAGGATGCCTTCAAAAATGAGATACAAATATTGAGTCATGCCAAATTGCCACATAGTCATCCATTGTTCCATCTTGACCCAGTACTGCATGATGGTGTTCTCAGGGTGGGAGGGCGATTAAAGAAAGCTTCCTTACCTCTTGACTCGAAGCACCCAGCAATCCTCCCGAGGGATAGCGTGGATTACTGCCATGAAAAAACTCAGCACCAAGGCAGAGGACAGACCCTCAATGAATTGAGAACAAATGGTTACTGGATTGTTGGTGGCAGCAAAGTTGTGGCAAACCACATTACGCAATGTGTTACATGCAGGAGAGCTCGCAGGCCAACAGAGATGCAAAAGATGGCTGACCTACCTGCTAGCCGAGTTGATCCCTCTCCACCATTCTCTTATTGTGGGATGGATTGCTTCGGACCATTTCTAACTAAGCAAGGTCGTAAAGAGCATAAGTGAAGTGACATGTGGCCAAGTATGGTGACCCATACTCGGAATTTGTGCTCTGCATTTAACCCATCCAAGTGCACAAACACAGCAGTGAACACACACCCGGAGCAGTGGGCAGCCATTGCTGCGGCGCCCGGGGAGCAGTTGGGGGTACGGTGCCTTGCTCAAGGGTCTCACCTCAGTCGTGGTATTGAGGGTGGAGAGAGCGCTGGACATTCACTCCCCTCACCGACAATCCCTGCCGGACCTGAGACTCGAACCCATGACCTTTGGGTTACAAGTCCGACTCTCTATCCATTAGGCCACGACTGCCCCAAGATGTGGTCTCATATTCACCTGTTTCTCCTCAAGAGCAATCCACATAGAGATGCTGGAAGATCTCACAACTGATGCCTTCATAAATGCCTTGCGGTGTTTTATAGCTATCCGTGGAGCTGTAAGAGAGATCAGATCGGATCAAGGGACAAATTTTGTTGGGGCAAAAAATGAGCTGATGAAGGCTTTGAAAGAATTGAACAAGGACAGAATGACTGCTTACCTATCCCCAAAGCAATGTGACTTCATTATGAACGTACCTGATGCCAGTCACGTGGGAGGGGTTTTGGAAAGGCAGATCAGAACAGTTACAAGCGTTCTAAGAGCTCAGGAAGATTGGATGATGCTTCCTTGAGAACTTTCTTCTATGAAGCCATGTCAATCCTAAATAGCCACCCACTCACTACAGATACCATCAGTGATGCCAAGGGGCTAGAGCCTCTTACCCCAAACCATTTACTCACCATGAAATCCTCTGTTCCGCTGCCTCCACCAGGGAAATTTGTGCAAGAAGACCTGTACGCAAGAAAAAGGTGGCGCAGAGTTCAATATCTGACAGAGCAATTTTGGAGTAGATGGAGAAAGGAATATCTGGCAAACATCACTCTCAGACAACGGTGGCACACTCCAAGACGCAATGTGACGGTTGGAGATATCGTCATTGTCAAGGAGGATGGGATTCCCCGCGGTGAATGGAGACTCGGACGGGTGCTTGATGTTTGTGAAGATGAAGATGGCCTGGTGCGAAAAGCCACAATACAAATAGGAAATAGAAAGTTAGGGAAAAAGGGTCAGCGACTCACTAATCCATCCATTCTTGAACGTCCTATTCATAAGCTAGTGGTGCTTGTAGAAAACATTTAAATCTCATGCAATAGAGCTAACATTGAGAGTTGTGTCAAGAGTGTCAAGAGTTTGACAATTAGTATTACTTCAAGAGTCAGAGAACAGACTAAGAGTGTCAAGAGTTTGACAATTAGTATTACTTCAAGAGTCAGAGAACAGACTATTTGTCTAAAATTTGGTTTTGAAATTACTAAATTTATTTAAACGTTTACAAAAAGTTAATCATAAATTAGTAATTTGGTGGGAGTGTAACTGTCAACAGACATGGTTTTCATTAAAATGTATATTTTTGAACTTTTGGTTATAAATTCATTACCAGTGTTATTTCATTCAGTGTTTAAAAACAAATGTGACAAATGTATGAGTATTATTACTCCCTTTAAATGTTTAACGTAAGGGGTTCTTTAAGAAACGTAATGCGTCACATGACCATTGTTGAGTTGGGAGCGGATCCAGAGAGACTGCGGGACATAGAGCCTCAAGATAATTGTTTAATCTGCATGTGGTCTGGGAGGCGCACACGGTAATTTACTTTGTGTTTATTGCATATTGTGTATTATGTTGTTTTGTGTCACTTTGCACAAAAATGTAACGTGTTATTACTGGTCGTTGGATTGTTGTATTTCTGTTGCGTCATTCAATTGCATACCAGTGGACATTATCGCGAGAAACTTGAAAATGCATATTTTTATTTCTTGTAGTTTTCACGGTGTCTGCAGAGAGAGAGAGCAAATAAAATAACAAAAGACATCTGTATGAAGCGTGGCCATTTTTTCGTCGGACCCGTGCAGCTATAAAAAACCTTTGTAAAAAGACTGCCTCAACGCAGTTTGAAACCACTTTTACGAGATTTTCTGAGATTTTCTTGTTTCCATGGTTGGAGCATAGCCTACATGAATTATTTCATGAGTTTCTCAGACTGCTCGTGCAACTGCTCACGCTCCTTGTATCTCAGAAAGTTTAATGGATTATTTCATAGTTTCAGCGCCGTGTGAACTTGTGCCTAAACTGAAAATATTGACATTTTCTCTGCAGTTTATAATGTTGGAATAACGTGAAAATAGACCAGGCCACAACTGGAAAAGCTTTTATTCAGCAAAGGATGCGTTAATTTGATCAAAAACACACTTATAATGTAACAGCCTGTCAATCCTGAAACAGACATATCACGGTTTCCACATTCATTAAGCAGGACAATCATTTTCAGTTATAATAATCTGAATTTCTTTCTTGAGCAGAAAATCAGCGTATTAGAATGACACTGCAGACTGGAGTTTTGTCGTCACAGGGAAAGGCAACATTTTAAAATATATTGAAACAAAAACTTTTAAATTGTAGTGATATTTCACTACTGTTTTTGACAGTCCTGCATTGCCTCCTCCTCACTAGTATCTTGATCAATGATCTGATGACGAACATCATGCACAGAGAGCTTCCTCGCCATTGTGCTGCCACAAAATGAATGACAAGCAAAGGAATGAGGCATTTGTGTGTTTGTGCTACATATTTGTAAATTTTTTCTGCTTCTATGTGAGAACATCAAAGTCCCAAAACACAGTGTCGTAATATTTTGTCTGGAGGCTGTGATGAAACAAAGAACACGAAAGAACGATTCTTTTGAAGCAGGGTCACTGCAGACTAAGGCCAGTGCGCACAGAAGTGTGTGTGTGTGTTTGAATGTGGTAATGTCAGATGGATGAATGGATATTAGATCAGGGTAGGAAAAAATTAATCTCTGTGAAAAAAAAAATTGTAATACTCAAAATAGTCTGTGTGTATTAACGTGTGTGCGCATGCGTATGTTTGGGTAGCTTGTGTATGCATGTATCCACACATGTACAGGTCCAAGGGCTCTATGTTTGCAAGCACACATGTAGGCTACATATGTGAATGTGAACATGATCAACAAGTTGGTCATTTTTGACCAGGAACACCACAAGTGTGACAAGGTGAACCCCCATAATGGACCGATTCCTAATACTGAGAGACCTATCCAGATGTGCACCTGAACTTGCGGCCCTTCTTGTCTTTGGGTTTGATGTAGATGAGATAGAGGGGGAAATATTTTATCAACTGCTGATTTTGTAAGTTTGCCCACTTACTAAGAAATGAAGGGTCTGTATTTTTATGGTAGGTTTATTTTAACATATAGAGACAGAATCCAGAAAAAAATCCAGAAAAACACTTTATATAAAGGTTAGAAGTTGATTTGGATTTCAGTGAGTGAAATAAGTATTTGATCCCCAAGCAAAACATGACTTATACTTGGTGGAGAAACCCTTTTTGGTAAGCACAGAGGTAAGACGTTTTTTGTAGTTGGTCACCAGGTTTGCACATCTCAGGAGGGATTTTGGTCCACTTCTCTTTACAGATCCTCTCTAAATCCTTAAGGTTTCTTGGCTGTCTTTTGGCAACTCCAGGACCTTAATGTGCTTCTTGAGCCACTCCTTTGTTGCTTTGGCAGTATGTTTCAGGTCATTGTCATGCTGGAAAACCCATCATCCATGACCCATCTTCAGTGTTCTGGCTGAGGGAAGGAGGTTCTCGTTAAGATTTTATGGTACATGGCCCTGTCCATTTGCCCATCAATGCCGTGAAGTAGTCCTGTACCCTTAGCAGATAAACAGCCCCAAAGCATAATGTTTCCTCCTCCATGCTTGACTCTAGGGATGGTGTTCTTGTCTTGACACCGTCGTCCACGTTTCCACTGCCGCACCTGACACAGGCATTACATAACATTTCTAAATGGCTCGAGTTGTCTCATTTGAAATAGTCCTGCAAGGGATGTATTTGAGCTGCGGATCAAGAATGACTATACATGCATGCAATGATAGTGTCACATTTATCATAGTGTCACATCATGGGCACAAGTCGCTCCAACTAAATGAAAGCCTATTATTTCAATATACAAACAGCCAATAAGAGTTATGGACCAGAAACCCTTGAGGTGGCCAATGGGATTAAGTCGCATTTTTACATGTTGTAATTGCCAGAGATATCTGATTAATACTATTGGAAACTAAAGGCTGCTGAATTTAACCCTCTGGTGCTGTTCAGTCCTTTTTTTAATTTAAAAAGATCTGCTTCATCTGAATGGTACAAAACATGCTGCAAAAGTAACCAAGTGAACAAATGAATGGAAAAGGGAAATAGGCTAAAATACTAAAAAGTCATATCTGTAAAAATTTGGCCATCATTCGGACAGGGTCTGGTACAACAGGCTTGTACTAGTAAATGGATAAAAGCAAGATGACAACATGGGTATAGTTTTACGATTATAACCTGTTTTATCTCCATGCAGCATATATTCTCAGTTTCTGACATTAGTGCATACCAACACCGAAAAATCCAAGTGGTAGCTGCAGCTCCTTTGCATTTAAAGGGACACACACTAAAACAGCATGTTTTTGCTCAACCCCCAGAAGTGGCAATTTTAACATGCTATAAAATGATCTGTGGGATATTGAGCTAAAATGTCACTCTATGGACAGGCTTATTTTAAATCTTGTAAAAATGGGCATAATTGGTGCCCTTTAAAAGTAACAAATTGGACAATAGGCTTGTATTATGTTAAATATCAATATGAATCTCAATAGAACATTAAGTTTGACCAATCATCAAAAGAGTCTCTCAATGCCATTATCAGAGAATGTGAGCAGACAGCAGGGAGTGGATCAGTGAATGAGGGTAGCATAATTTACAGCTGTTACATTAGAGTAGGGCTATTGCAAACAGAAACAAGTCCAGAGAAAATCTCAGGTCAGTATGTTATTGGAGCAGACTTTTCCAGTGAGTTACATTGAGCATTTGGGCCATGGTGGAAATTGTGCAATAGTATCCAGGACTGAGCAGAGAGCACAGACCAGAACATTGAGCAGAGTGGTCTAATACCAACCAGTGTTTAACGAGCATGTTCATTAACATTCAGTACCACAGCGTTTATATAGACATGCGTGATCTAAGGCAACACTAATATCTAGTTAATCTATGTAATCTAGACCCAAATGCCCACAAGTTAAAATTAATGAATTAGCACCATGGTTGGAAAATTAAGCCAATTTATATAATTTCTATTAAATTCACCTGCATTTAATGCACAAGTGTTTTTAATATGCTAGTGGAAGATAAAGGCTCCTACAACTTAGTCCATTTCAAGTTAAATGGACTTTACTACCTACCCCCCCTCCCCAAAAGTATATACACTTGTATAGTTACTGGTGTTAAGACCTGCAACACTTTGCAGATGTTCAACAAAAGAGGCAAACTACTGATTGCATAAAAGGGATTTTTATTTTAATTTGTGTCCTATAGCACAATCATTGACAGGGGGATGTGTAGGTCGTCTCGAACGCATCACCTGAAAGAGCAACAGGAAATGAGCTGGATCGTGTTCAACAGGGAAATCAGCCAGAGCAAAGCATGATTAGGATGATGAAAGCATACTTGTCTGATAGTAGTCATAAACGTTGATGACCGCTGGCTTGAGATTTCTCACTGCAAGAACCTGTTTCAGCTGCAGAGTGTAAGTCATGGGGACGCCTTTGGGAACCTGAGAGACAGAAAAGATGAACAGCAGCACATACACAGCACTCAAGATGGCAGCTCCTGAATACATCCAGTATACAGTCACCTCTTTCAGATACACTAGGACACGATCATCTTCAGAATCGACCCGCTCCACCAGCGGGGCGAACGACTGGGGTGGAGATCCAAGCTGAGAGAAAAAGACCATCATTTACATGCACAATTACAACTGAAGGAGCTTCAAGCATCTTAGGACTTTCCAAATCTTACGAACCAGTGACGTATCAGCCGTGAAGCCAGACAGGAGTTTAACATCCACTAGAACCATGTTAGTAGTTGCTTTGGCTCCATTGTATCTGAAGATGAATAAAAAGTTCAGTCAAGAGGATCAAGAAAGCAGTTGCCCTTTGTAAGAATCATAAGAGTTGGTTTCAGGACACAAATCTGTTCTTACTTCACTGTGATGTTCAACATGAGATTGGCTCCAAGCGGTCGGCAGTCTGCCTTCACCTTTGCTTCGACGCTCAGCGTCCTGGCAACTTTAACTGGTGTCGGAATGTTGTAGAAACAGGCAACCTATAGTACGAGACCACCACAAAGCACAGTAAGATTTTGATGTGCACAAACAGAAATAGAGGGGTGAAGATACAGACCTGCACAGACACACAAGTGGAACCTGATGCTTTAACACTGTATTTGCCAGGAACGTTCTTCAGCGGCTTCTCCTGATACAGCAGCCGGTTGTCCCGATTCACAGTGAAGCTATAAGACTCTCCTCCTACCACCGAGGACTGTACAGTAACAGTGCTGGAGCCCTCCATGCTGAACACTTTAGCAGCATACACAGACAGAGCATGAAGAGCCACCACAGTGTCCTAAAAACAGGCACCAGATTAAAGACTTGACTCGTAGAGTGACTGAACTCCTGTCTGGTGGTCAGAGGTACCTGGGTGGAGGAGAAGCCGCCAAAGGGATTCTGCTGGGTCACGAGCCAGTTGACAATGCGGTTAGCATAGCCCAGAGTAGCCGTCGTGAGAGGCTGTTCAGTGAGAACCGCTAGCAGCACGTAAGAGCTGATCTCCACTGCCAGAGTATCACCAGATGGAGTCTGAGACCAATGCAGCTTAGTGCCTAAAGACGAGAAGGCAGGGAGAAAGTTGATGCCAAACAAGTATAAGCCCACTCAAGTGTACCAATCTTTTCACAGAGGTGCAAACATACAAAACGAATAAATAAAAAGTTGGGGCCAACAAGAGAATCTTTCAAAAACATTAAGTTGATTCAAATGCAGTCACAGTACCATTTTAACATTTTAAATGCAAGTTTTCTATCTGAATCACTTTCAAATGTAACCGAGTAAAGGCTCCATTTTCATTGGCCATTATTCCAGTCTTCAATGTTACATGAGCACCAAATCAGCTTTTTAAAATGAGGAATCAAGAAACATTTTACATCAGTTGAAAATGCTTGTTCGGCTTAATGAAGTGAAGTGTTTTAACTGCTATAGTGTTTTGCATTTGAAAACACATCTAAAATCAAATGAGTCAAGACTTCATTAGAAAAGCCTCAGCTCAAGATGAGGATTGTTGTTCTCACTTTCAGAAATGGCAAGGTTGTTTAAGGAGGTTAGAAGCTGTGATCGAGTGCTGGTCTCTCCAGCAAGACTGAAGGTGTAGGCCAGCAGAGCCGTGGCGTAAGTGTTTCTCAGGTTCCCAACGACAGGCCTCAAGCATGACAGAGCATTGGTGATGACAGGATCCTGAAAGCAAAGCAGATAAGACAAAAGCCACAACAGGAAGGTCATCTGCAGACAACTCAACTACTGGCGATACTTTACCATGACAGGGACACCTAGTTCGAGCAGAGATGCAACAATGTAGGCGGTCATGGTCACATTATCCCCAACTCCACCCTAAAAAAAAAAAACCCACATGGATTAAAGAGTCTGAGTCTATGGGTTAATGTCCATTTGATAACACGTACCTTCATTTCATTGTGGTACAAAGTTCCCTGTTGTATGAAACAGCCATTTGAACCCTGCTGGCTTATTATCCAGTCCTTCGCACTCTGAAGGACATTCGGATCGATAAAGACAAAGCGCTTCGCTAGACCAAAAGACCTCAGGACAAAGGCAGTCAACCTGGTCATGGAAGAAGTTGTTAAACTGAACTTAAACCACTGGTGACAAAGGATACACAACACTAGAATGTACAGCATGAAATTCACCATGTATTGGATGCATCATAACCAAATGTGCTGAATGATCCATCACTGTGCCTGTAGTTCAGTTGTCCTTGGTATCCTGTTCAGGGCAAAAGACATGGAAATTCATCAGGATGTTCAAGCAATGATGGATAACTTGGTGATTCAAGGGACCATGATTACCAAGGTTTTGGAAAACCTGGATAGAGGAATAGGTGTGATTTCTAGACCTATAAATTTGTTCCTAAAGACTTGATTAAACTGCACAACTCAGTTTCTATGCCCTTGACTCAAAGCACCAAAACATTTTAGTCAGAAATGAGGGAGGGAGACTTTCTGCTGTGATATTGCTTGCTTTTAAAGTAGTACCAGAAAGTGTCTTGGCCCACACTGAGGGTCTTCAAATATTGATTTGGACAATTTCCATAATTCAGGTTCCATTACATTAGACAGTGACAAATGCCAATGAAAGCACAGGACTGAAAGTCTCGCCAACACTCAAATCCATACCGCTCTGAAGGTAGCCTATGGCGGTCTCTCGGATGGCTGCGCTGAGTTGCCCCGTGACTTCCAAGTACAGCAAGATGTAAATATTGGGAGCAAGAATAATCATATTCTGTTCTCCACAGCCAGATGGCATCTGTAATAACCCATCCAGATTCTTCAGCGCACGACCCATTATGTCCCCTATAAGAGGTCAAGCATAAAACCCACATCAGAAACAAGTTATTCCGCCAAACATCACATGTCAGTTTATTTTCAGTGAAATGCTTTACCAAGGACTGAAACAGAGCATCTGGCGGATCCCTGAACCACATTTGTTGGAAACGTCAGAGTCACATCTTCAGAAAGAACGTTTCCTGCAGACCAAACAGATCAGCATTGAGCACTAGGCTAATGTTTGGCTGTTCTCCCTGTACATGTTTGGGAATCATTATAGCAAACAAACCCTTTGGACACAGCAACCAACTCTGGGTGTTTGTCCTCTCAACTCCTTCAGGCTATAAAAGCAATAAAACACCATCAGTAACAGCATGAGCTCCATGATCAAACTCCAGAAGGCTGGTTAACACTCACCAGGACAAGTAGACTTCGAGTGACTACATCAACGCGTCCTCTTGTTGGCACGGTCACAGCTTCAGTGCCACATCGAGTCTGGGACGGTTCAGCTGAAGCATTGACAGTCACATTGACAGCTCCTGCAGTGACAGACAGGAAGTGAGTAACACCACACACACAATTTAAGAGGGAGACAGTACAAAACTGACCAAGAACAGAAGCTGTGAGAACCCATTTAAAGGTCTTTCTCCCATTGGCACAAAGACAGGATGAATACGGCTCATTAGATGCTCCAAGAGTGAAGGCCGTGGATGAAGCTGGAGTTACTTTAACCTGCCAATGAAACAGCACATGGAGCAAGAGACATGACCTTCTATACAGATCCGTTGTATAAGGAAAATAAACCATGACAGACCATGATGCACTTGGACAGATAGTTGAAGACCGTGGCCTTCAGCTCAAAAGACTCCCCACGGACAATGGAGTATGGTAGGGAGAGCTCTAGGAAGAAGGGCTGGAAGACAGTCAGCAGAGCAGCAGGAGCCAGACCGAGACCTTTAGAGGACAGACAGAACGCCTCCGTCTCCCATGTGGTGATGGTGTCAGGAACCGTGAGGGGAACTTGTGTGGATCCAGTAGCTCTGAAGGACAGGAGAGAGAAATAAGAGGGAATGGTATGTAAACACTGGGCAAGTAGCTTTAAACAGAACAAAAGGTGCATTACTAACCCCACTTCAGAAAGCTGCCAGATCCATGTTTCTGGAAAGTAAGTCCTGACGGTCACTTCAACAGAGGAAGAGTCGCCCTCACTTATTTCCACTGGACCAGCCGCCATTGCCATGGCTCCAGGATGACGGAAATACATCACTGAAAGAGAGTTGTTTGCAACTCTAGTCCTGTCTCTGAGGTCTGTCAGTTCTCATGCGTCTATTAATCAGGTCTGTGCGAGTCAAATACTCCAGCATAAACCATACAAAATTCATCTGGCAATTTCTAGAGCAAGGACATACCATCACGGAAGTTGCGATAATAATTCAGGCCTCTGTACATCAGACACTGAGGTACTTGGATAGGCAAGTTTGTTGAGACCTTCAACCCCATGCTCTGTCAGAAGAAGACGAACAAGACATTTGAAAATGAAGGCGTTTAACAAACAGGATAATGAATGGTTTTATACCTTGAAAGTGTCATAGGCATGGTCTGCAGGAACAGCTCGACGGGGTCGAACATTCAGACACTCCTGTTCATCATCAACTTCATATGGATAATTTGATAGTGATCGCACTGGGAGCAAGTTGAACACCTAAAAAAACATGGGGAGTGAGAAACAAAACCATCCACATTAATCTAGTACAGGAGTCCAGCTGAACATACTAAACTGAAGAGGCATGCTAGTCAAATGCATGACATTTGACATACTTCATATTTCGTTACATTTTACTTTTTCCCTGTAGCATAAGTAAAAGCTCGAGACATAGTAACTTAACTAGTGATACCTCATAGGTAATAGCTCATTTTCAGGTCAACCTGAGCTCCTAAAATGGCTCACATTACAGTGTATTCTGGGTATAACATTGATATTTATGAATTTGGCAGCTGCTTTGATCCAAAAACAACTCACTGCATTTAATTTACATCTTATCACTTCATTCATTAACTAGTCTAGTTTATTTAAAAAGTAAAGTTTTCCTTCGTCACCACCCATTTAAAGTGGACTGTTTGTCTTCATTGATCCCTTAAGGATACTCAGGAAACCCCTTTTTAAAAAAGGCACATGAATACCACTTCAGCACTCAGACGTCTTCCTGGCTCCAAGATCCGGACACTCTGATCTACAGCACTGAGGCCACACAGAGATCCTGCTTGAGCAGAGACAGTCAGAACATTTCCCTCAGCAGGAACAGCCGTAGCGGGAGAGAACTGCAGAGACACCTGGAACAAGGACCAACACATGCTGTAGGACACGTCACCATTCCCCACTTGAAGCCAAAAGAGTGCACATCATACCTTGTTTTGGAAACATGCTTCTGTGTCAAATGACGCACCACCAACAACTACATTCTCACTGGGCAGAACACAGTAGACCAAAATCTGCACTGCTGGAGCCATATCAACACTGACAGGCAGCTGGAACGACACAGAGCCGCTCGTGACTTTATTAGAAGCCCTTGCTGTGACTGTCTGAAATGCATGGAGGACGATCACTCCTCTGGACAAGACCTGACAGAAGACAAACAGTTGAATAAAGGTGCTGGACAAATACATTTAAAGAAAAAGCGAACAGGGTTTACTCACCATATAGACAATGTCAGCACTGTAGCCACCAGACTCTCCAACAAAGGAATATTTCACGGTCACTGGAAACGTAGCACCACATTTGAGTGGCTGCTCAAGCTTCACTATAGTCAGTTCACTAAATGATGGGTTGTCAGGAGAAGCAGGTTGGAGAAGCTGAACGACCCTCGTATCGGTAGTGAAGTATGGCGATTTGTAACTATAAACAACCTCTGGAGTCACACTTGCCTGGGGAACAATGAATGGAATCAGTGAGAGCACGAGAAGTCTCCATGTCACAAAATATAAAGAGCAAATCGTACCACCAGATTCAGATCCGCTTTAGGAAGATTAGCAGTGTTGACAGAGAAAGTGACCAGTCCGTTCTGGTTTGTGGTCAGATTTAGCAGCAGTTTGTTGCTGTTACCATCAAGGAGATACACAGCTTTGTTCACAATTGGAGTCCCATCGAAACGAGACACCGTTATCTGTTGGGAAAGATCACGGTTAGGAAACGGAACCAATGAGAAGGCTTCTGAGACAAGGGATGAACTTTTACTTGCCTTTCCATTAATTGTTGATCCAGGTTCAAAATAATCCGGGAGGTCCAAAAATGTGACCTTGCCGACTTCAAATGTAATGGACACAGTTGCAGATTTTGACAAGACGACATCTGAGGTAAAAGAAACAAAATGCACCAAAACAAGTCAACTTCCTCCAAACACATGCTGTTGATTCAGATCAGCCAATAGCTCACCTGTTCCCTCCTCAGTGACGTTCAAATTTACAAGAAAAGCGTCTTGCATATTATTTTCAAATTTGGTGTTGAAAAACACTGCCGTATCGACGGTAAGGGAGGCACAGCCTGTGGCATTCATCTGGTAGCAGAACAAAGTCACATTTAGGTCAAGCACAAGCAGATGGAAAAACCCCCCACAAGGCAGCAGTCACAGACCTTTGTGGTTTTACGCAGGCACTGGCGGGTCACGCCTGGAACCTCAACATATGGAAATGGATCACGGCACACTTCCACCAGTGCTTGACCAGGTACAGGTTGGCCATATGTGTATCTGGGAAATATCACAAGGAACAAGATCAAGAACAGACCAACCACAAGACAAAGAATATAAGAGCCTCACTCACTTGGCACAAGCCTCAACTTTCAGTCCCACATCTGCAACGCTGTATGTCTGTGATGCGTTTACGGTCACGTCAAACTTGGGCAAAACTAAACCAGAAACAACACACTTCAGATTAAGACCTTGGCTCTTTTATTGAATGTGCACATTTTACGAACTACTTACCATATTTTTTCACCTCAAAAACCTGGGAGATCATTCGGTCGCCAATAAAAGCACTTATTGTGTACATCCCCATCTGAGCCTCTGAGTTTAACTCGTGAGAAAGCTGCAATATCCACCTCGTTGAAGAAACGCTTGTCCACTGACCAATCCGGTTATTATTATTATCCTATTGAAACAATTAACAGATTTCAGAGAAATACTGCAAACAAAGCAAAACTACAAAAAGCTGTGTCGGCTCAATTTAAAGACTTGCACCGGGGCAAATTCTCACCTCCACCACGACCAGATTGTACTGCAAGACACAAAGACAGGCATTTAAAAGCACACAAAAAACAAAAAAGTTTGGAAAGAGAACCCACATTAAATTTGTAATTTGTTCATGGTGAGGCCTTACCATCTGATCAAGAGGCACAAATTTGGCATCCATGGTGACAACTCTGAAATTCACTGCAAAGACAATTCACACATTCATTGCATAATGCACTTTTGAAGACATCAGAACTTGTAGAGCAGGGTGTCCAACCCTGCTCCTGGAGAGCTACCATCCTGCAGACTTCAGTTCCAGCCCTGCGCCAACACACCTGTAATCAAACAACCCTGAACACCTTGATTAGCTGGTTCAGGAGAGTTTGATTGGGGTTGGAGCTGAAGTCTGCAGGATGGTAGCACTCCTGGAGCAGGGTTGGACACCCCTGTTGTAGAGTAATGGACTTGATACACCCAATATTCAACCTAGGGTCATTCACAGCTCACCCATTTGTCCTGGATTGTAGATGGGTTTGTCGGTTTGGATGAAGGTCAAAGGTAAGTAACGTCTAAACATGACTTTCCTCTCTTCGGTCACTCTGAAGACCCTCCCTTGAACTTCAACCTTCATCTTCTGCACTGACTCACCATCTACTCGAGGAGCCTGTGGAGAAACTCATTTAACGAACCAGAAAAAAAAAAAAAAAAAAAAGCCACACAAGTCTAAACGACAGACCTGGAAACTAAAGCTGCGGTGAAATGGCGTTGAAGAAACCTGCTGCACAAGTCGAGTCGTCCTGTTTTTGTCATCAAGCAGAGAAACCGTCAGTGTGAGACTCTCTTGGGGTTTCAGAAGAGTTACGCATAATTTGGCTTCAGATCCAGACTCAATCACTGCAGGGAACGTCACCATGAAGAACCTGAGGAAATACATTTAAAGAAACCAATGTCCGCTTAACATGTGAGTGTCACAATTTTATTGTGCACTTTGCCAATAAAAGGTTTAAATATTTCTATCCTTACATTAAGAAGTCACAAACAGCGAGCATTGGGCATGTTTGTATTCTACTATTGGAATGAAAGTATGAGCATACTGCATTAAATGGGTTTCTGGCCTTTTGACCAATTAGGAAAACTAAAGTGGTTTGTAACCTTTTAACACCAAAACAGACCCACATGATCAAAAAGCCAAGACCTGAACTCCTAGAGTGAAAGGCACACAATCTAAACTGGGCTCCAAACTGCACTCTTGATTCAGATCAGCTCATTAGTACGGACTCCAAGACCTAGGCTGCGTCCGAATACTGGAAAATGCTGCCTTATGAGGACACATTTCAAGGTAGGAAGGCATCAAGGCACATCTGAATCCAATGTTAGCTTCACTTCCTGTTTCCTGAGATACCTTCATCTGATCGATTTTTGAAGGAAGCATAGATGTATCCTTGGCTGCCTTTGATATCCCACAATCCCATGCTTTCCATTCTGTGACAGTTGAGCTAGAAAAATAAAGATGGTGTCCGAAAGTTGCCAGTTTGTGTATAAATGTACAATTTTGACCAACATATTTCAATTTTGATATAGTTTCTATCGAGAAATTACTACTGTAGTAATTAATTTGTTTAGTTCTCACCAAAGCACACGCTATTTTGCTGCAGATCATTAAACTGTAACGCTGCCTCAGAAGTCTGTCCCAAATCAGTTTCGTGAGGTGCCTTCATGCACAAACGCTGCCGTACAGGTCATTCTCTTATAAGACAGCTACCTAGGTTTTCGGACGCAGCCCTAAAATCATGTCTAAGAAGAAATGGTTGGGAACCCCTGGTTTAGTGGAAAACTGCTGCCATCTACTGGAAAACAAAATTACCTGAAATTTCAGATACCTGCAGGGGATTACACTGGCTCATATATACACCCCATTCCCAAGTTTATCCATTTAGATTTATTAAACATTCAAGTACAAAAAAAAAAAATATATATATATATATAAATTCTACATAGTTTTTTGGGGGCGGTTATGTAAAGATTAAACCGGAGCATGGTAGATAACCTTGTTTCACAAAGCTCCTTTTGGAAACTAAAATTGTTAGCAATTTCATCAGCCTAGAGTAGAAAGCATGAGCTTCTGTTCACTTCAAATCCTATTTAATGGTACTTACGGTCCTGATTGTTGTCCGTCAACAGCAAAGAGAAAAAGAGCTAAAATGAGCCCTTTCCAAACACAAATCTCCCCCACAGCCATGAATAGCGATCATCCAACACTAAACGCGAATCAATTGTCTCTTTCAGAACCCCACAGAGCTACTGCCGTTTACTGCTCTACTGTTTCTCTCAATCACCTGCCCCGATGACAGCCATATTTAAACGATCTGAATTATCGGAACAGGTTGATTTAGCACTTTATCCTCAGGCAATGAAGGCGGACAAAATTAATTCCAGGTGGTGGCCAATCAATTAAATGAATGAGATTCATTGGGTTAAGACCCCTGTGGTGAAAATCAAGTTTGTAATGTTTTTAGTAACCATGTGCAAATTCAGTTTTCTTCTTAAAACTCCAGTGTATCCAAAAGTGTCACCAGACATGGTTTTCATTAAAATGTATATTTTTGAACTTTTGGTTATAAATTCATAACCAGTGTTATTTCATTCAGTGTTTAAAAACAAATGTGACAAATGTATGAGTATTATTACTCCCTTTATATGTTTAACGTAAGGGGTTCTTTAAGAAACGTAATGCGTCACATGACCATTATGAGTTGGGAGCGGATCCAGAGAGACTGCGGGACATAGAGCCTCAAGATAATTGTTTAATCTGCATGTGGTCTGGGAGGCGCACACGGTAATTTACTTTGTGTTTACTGCATATTGTGTATTATGTTGTTTTGTGTCACTTTGCACAAATATGTATCGTGTTATTACTGGTCGTTGGATTGTTGTATTTCTGTTGCGTCATTCAATTGCCTACCAGTGGACATTATCACGAGAAACTTGAAAATGCATATTTGAAAATTATGTTTTTATTTCTTGTAGTTTTCACGGTGTCTGCAGAGAGAGAGAGCAAATAAAATAACAAAAGACATCTGTATGAAGCGTGGCCATTTTTTCGTCGGACCCGTGCAGCTATAGTGAAAATGTGACGCAGCAAAGCCGACCAGCATAAAGAGTTGGTTCGGCATCGGTCGGATGAGAAGAGGAAAGAAGATCGCGGGTGCATCGCGTACAGAAGAGACGTCGGATACGAAGACAAAGACGTAGCACGATTGCGGGGCTATCGCAAGGAGAGAAAAGGCGTCAGAGTTGAGGATTGCCATTATGCAGCTGTCACCATCAAGCAAGTACCGCGAAACGTCCAATAGAGGGCGACATTTAGCCGCGTAGACCACAGCTTTGCAAGGATCCTTTCTACAGGCTTCAGAGAACAGTGTTTGTTTATTCCATCGCTGTTTCAAGCAGAAGATTGCTGCTCTGCAATTACTAGCAGGTTAGACTGTGCTACTTTTACATCTTTGTGGACTTCTGAAAAAAAAAAATTTTGTTTGTTTGTGAATATATATTCATATTTTTTAATATTTGTGAATATTTGGGGCCCGTGTGGGGCCATTGCGGGCAGCCCACTGTGGGCCCAGATACCGGCGTGAAATGCGGGGGACCAAAGTGTGGGCTGACTGTGTGCTGGCCCACACTAAGCAGAGTGGGCCCCTGTTGGGGACATTTGTGGGCCCACAGCAAGCCCACACTGTGGGCAAAGTGTGGGTATACTGTGGGTACACTGGAAAAAGAGTGGGCATACTGTGAACAATGCACAGATGTGTAAGAACATACCTTTGGCTTTAACAAACAACAAGATTAGTTTGGTTCAACTTTGCATTTGCCACAACACACACAAAACAAGTTCACTTGTTGAAAGAATAAATTAGAAGTCATATGTTTCAAATAATTTCATTTATTCACATTCATGTAAAAAAAAAAAAAATATATATATATATATAATACATTACCATTCAAAAGTTCAGTAATATTTTTAAAATACTTTTGAAAGAAGTTCTTTATGCTTATTAAGGCTGCATTTATTTGATAAAAAAAAAACTGCCTGATAACAGCCTGATAAAAACGGCAATGACAAAAAATAACTAGGGAATCACCAAAAACACGAGAATTGTTCTGGATTCATTTAGTGTAAATGGCGACTGATGGTGAAAAATAATATAATATATATCGTACCGACGGTATCAAGGTTGCGCTGTTGAGACTCGCACAGCCTCTCGAGGAAAAATCGCAACAAATGTGCACAGCTCACTCAAAGAAACTCAGTTTTAGGGTTAGTTCACCCCAAAATGAAAATTCTGTCATTAATTAATCACCCTCATGTCGTTCCACACCCGTAAGACCTTCTTTTATCTTCGGAACACAAGTTAAGATATTTTTGATAAAATCCAATGGCTCGTGAGGCCTGCACTGAGAGCAAGTTAACTTAGACTTTCAAATGCCCAGAAAGGTAACTGTTACTAAAAACATATTTAAAACACTTCATGTGACTACAATGGTTCAACCTTAATGTTATGAAGTGACGAGAATACTTTTTGTGCATCAAAAAGACTAAATAACGAGCATGTATCATACGATCTCAAACTGCCAAAGTCACGTGATTTCAGTAAACAAGGCTTCATTGCATCATAAGTGTTTCAAGATTTCAATGGTACAAGTGACTTTGGCAGTTTGATACGCGCTCTGTCTGAACGACTGATTCAAAACAAAAGATTCATAAAGCTATGAAGCTTCATTCTTTTTGGGTGAACTAACACGACCAAGAGTGCTGAATATCACAATTGAAAATGTGACACTGATTTCATTTCATTGTTTGAATTAAAGACTCAATGACTCACTCATTAAGACAGTTACCTGCCGCCACCTACTGGCAGTTTAGTTTCATGTTTAAAAGTATCATTCTTTCCGACATTTTTTTATCTAATCTCACAACATTTTTAAATGCAGTTGTAATTTTTCAGTGTCAATTATTTAATTTGACTGGTAACAGTGTCTTATTACACTAATTTAATTTATTGATCAAATTTAAGAATTTAAAATGAAAGATGAAGCATTTATTTAATAATGGGGAAAATGCCCTTTAAAAAGGTAAAAATATCATAAATATGCAGATTTATACATGTCACAGCCGGCCTTAACACTGATGCTGCAGAATAAATTATATTTACTACAGAGTTTGTGAATGACCAATTTACTCGTCACAGGAAAAGGCTTAATGTCAACCCCTGAACTGTTTTAATATATTTTACAAAGTAAAATTTTCCTGTGATGTTAAAACTTGATTTTCAGCAGCCTGCATCCAGTTGTCAGTGTCACATGATCATTCAGAAATCCTTCATTTTTGGATGGAGATGAGTGATTTCTGCTCAAGAAACATTTCTTATAATTTTTTTTCAGGATTCTTTGAACAGAACTTTCAAAAGAGCAGCATTTATTTGAAATACATTTTTTCATGTAACCATGTAAAAGTCTTTACTGTCACTTTTGATTTTATTCACCTTGTATTCACCTTGCTGAATACATTTTTTTTTTTTCAAAACAATAAAAAAATGTTTTATAAAACATAAAAATCACTAATTATAACCACATCACAGATGATTGAATCCTCTAATAAAATAAATCAATCAATCCCCTTGGATACCAGTAGATCTTTGCCTGATCTCCAGTCTTCTGGTTCTTCTGCTCCTTCCACCATCCCGGTCTCTTGCATTATGGGAGCCATGATATAACAGGAGTTTCCACTTCAGAAGCTGTGGCCTGGCTGCTTTTTGTGCGCTTTATCTAAAGTGAGAAAAAAAACAACAATTGAAACATTAATTTAAAAACAAAAAACAAAACACGAGTATTGTATACATTACATTTGTGTTTTCCCAAAGGTTAGGACATTTCCAACCCAGGGAACAATCTTTTGAGAACATCTAAATGCACTTTGACTGGAGAAACCTGAGAATAATTTGAGTTCCTGAAAAATAGTTCCAGGTGTTGTTTATTAATATTAAAAACAATTTTAGACTGTTGTTGAGAGAGAAAGATTCAGAGAGTGAACAAATTGAGGGCATGATGAACTGAGAGCATTAGAACAATTTACTAAAATTGTCAACACAATGTAAAGAAAAAAAATGTGTGCTACTCACCCTCGTGTCATTCCAAACCTGCATGATTTCTGCTGTGGAAGATGATATTTTGAAAACTGACCATGTTTTTGTCAATACAATAAAAAGTCAATGGGATCCAATGCAGTTTACATTGTATAGACAAAACAGATGAAACATTCTTCAAAATATCTTCTTTTGCATTCCACTGAAAAAAGTAAGTAATACAAGTTTGGAACAACATGAAGAACTATACCTTTAATGTAAGAAATCATTAATAACTTTAACTTTCAGCATGAATATGTAATTTTTATTAAAATGAATGCAAATACTGAGAATGTGTCTGACAGTCAAAAATGTACTTACACAGCAAAAGATGCAGTGACCTGTGCCTGAGCGGCTCTCCTTAGGTTTATTTAGCTGTGGTTAGCAAAATCACAAAGGAGAAAAAGAGAGAAAGAAATATTGAATAAATCTATACAAATTAAAATGTACTGTATTCATTTTTCATCAGTGATTATTGACTAATCAGCATGTCAGGAGTTCTCCGCTCTGGTCCTCGAAGTGCACTGTCTTGCACAGTTTATGTCCACACCTGCTCAATCTCACCACATGTGTCTTTCTAGTCAGTAAACCAAAAGAGCTCGATTGGCTTGTTCAGGTGTGTTGGACCAGGGTTGGTGCTAAAGTCTGCAGGACAGTGGTCCTCGAGGGCCAGAGCTGAGATCCCCTGCGATATGTTCTGAACATGACAATTCAGAGATCCAGAATGACTGCTAGATCGATCACTTACGACAGTGGTGTCCAGTCCTGGTCATGGAGGAACAACGTCCTCAGAGTGTAGCTCAAACCGTCCTGTAGTTCCTGGTCATCCTGAAGACCTGTAGTCAGGAATCAGGACTAGATGGCAAAGAATACTGAAAAGAGAGAGGACAAACAACATTTCAATGGTATGAAAACTTTTATTCATGAATATGTACAATGACATCTGAGAATGTGACACATGGCACCACTGTACTGTCAGATACAGCATTTGTTAAATGAGGATCATTTGTTAAGTGAGGATCATTTCATTTAAAAAATGTGATACCCAAAAGATTAACAGATAACAAGCAAAATGTTTATGAAAGTACAGTTATATGGTGCAATCTACAATGCAAAAACTGAGAATGTGTCAGACAGTGAGTCAAATACTTACAGAGCAGAACCAATAATCTGATTATTACACACAATGAAAAGGAGAAAAAGAAACAAGAATTAATATTTCAGTTAAATATTGCTATGTATGGATGAATGTGCTGATGAAATGTAGCCTATACATTCAAGAGAAATTATACATTAATATTTAATGTGAATATAACGGAAGTAAAACATTTAGGCCATGAAATTATATCTTTTAAATATAGATGGTTGTTTTTATTTGAAATACACAGGCCAATGACTTCTCTCTCTCTCTCTATCCATCTTTTTGAGTCAAAAAAGGGAAACCGTGTGGTGATGACATATGCTTTTCTTGATTCTGGAAGCTCTACATCTTTCTGTACAGAACGTTTGATGAACAAGCTCAACCTTCCTGGAAAGAGAGTTAACATTCTTCTCAGAACTATGAGTCAAGATAAATCAGTTGGTAGTTATGTTCTGAAAGACTTGGAGGTTTCTGGGTTGAGTCAAGAAGTTTATTGTGCATTGCCTGAAGTGTACACACAGGAGACCATGCCTGTGACCACAGCAAACATTGCCTCACAGAAAGACCTTGAATTTTGGCCTCATTTGAGTAATATCTGCTTAGCCTCTGCAGCGGCTATAGGTTGCCGCTACATGTTAGTCAACAGAAAATGATTATTAATAAGGAAATGCAGAAGCTCAAATCTGCTGTGTGTTAAGATTTGCTTTCTTTGGAAGAATTGGAGAAGGCTGAAATGGAAATCATCCTTTCTCAAAGAAAAATTTTTTCGGAGGAATTGACAAGTCTACGAAAGAATGGAGAAGTCAAGCGAAATAGTCCTCTCTATAGTCTTAATCCAGTTTTGCAGTCTGATATCATCAGGGTTGGTGGACGTCTTGATAAAGCATTGATTCCCGAAGACTCTAAACACCCAATTATATTGGCTAAAGACTTGCACATCTCTAACTTGATTCTGCGACAAATTCATGAAGAAATAGGACATGGTGGACGGAACTTCATGTTGGCAACACTTCAACAGCGATATTGGATCCCTGGAGCGAGTGCAGCTATAAGAAGAATTCTATAAAAATGTGTTGTATGCAGAAGGTTCAGTGGGATTGCAGGACATCAGCAGATGGCTGATTTGCCTCAAGATCGAGTTTCACCAGACAAACCACCCCTTACTCATGTGGGAGTAGATTGTTTCGGCCCTTTTGAGGTGAAGAGAGGAAGAACCATCCTAAAGTGCTATGGAGTCATTTTCACCTGTTTGGCTATTAGAGCTGTTCACATTGAAATGATCGCATCACTGGACACTGACTCATTTATTCATGCACTAAGACGTTTTATTGCTCGACGAGGACAAGTGGCTGAAATACGTTCAGATAATGGAACAAACTTTATCGGGGCTGAGCGTGAATTACAGGAGGCGATACAAAATTGGAATCACAATCGGATCAACAATGTTCTTCTTCAAAAGAAGATAAAATGGATTTTCAATCCTCCTACCGGGTCACACCATGGAGGCATCTGGGAAAGTCTCGTCAGATCAATAAAGAAAATACTGAATTCCATTCTTCGAGGCCAAAGTCTGGATGAAGAGGGACTTCAAACATTCTTGTGTGAAGTAGAATCCATTCTTAACAATCGACCTATAACTAGATCTTCTTTGGATCCCAACGACTTGGAAACTTTAACACCAAATCATCTTCTCCTTCTTAAACAAGAGCTTGCACTACCACCTGGATTGTTCGAGAAAGATGATTTGTATGCCCATCGACGATGGCGTCAAATTCAGTATTTAGCTAATAGATAGAGGACAAAAAAGGATTCGCACGGCAAGTTAAGATCAAAACTATGAGTACCTGTTTGACCAGGCCAATTGCCAAAATTTGTCGTATTCTTGAAGCTGAGGAATTTAAAGACTTAACTATGACGATGACATTTGAGAGCTCTCAACTGACCCTTTGATTTGACTTTTGACTTAGACTTGACTGAATTACTGATGACTGACTTTACTGACTTATACTAGATGTGGACATAAATTTTACTTTGCTTCAAGGATGAACTAAATAGACATTCACACACATGCACACATGCACATACATTTCATATTTTCTTAAGTATGATGTTAAAAAAAGAAATGTACAACAATGAGTTATGAAATGTGCATGTTTATATTGTTTGTATTTTATGTTGGTGATTATTACAGGTTTATTGTGTAATAATCAGGGGCTGGTATGTAAGTGCAGAAAATGTATGTCTTTTATTTTGTATTTTTTTGTATGTATTTCCGGGTATGTTGGTCACGTGCTGGTAGGTGCAGGTATTTACGTAATAGTGTTTCCTGTTTTTGAATGTAGGTGCGTAAAGAGGGGGTGAGTAGCTGGGAGTGCTCACTTTCTGTTGACCGTTTTAACCATTCTCAACCTGTCTACAGTTTCAAGTGTTTCCTTTTCATGGACTATAATTCATCAAAACAACAATAAATGTACTTGGTTTTAAATGCATGGAAGCTGAACGCGTCACACAGTTTGTCCTGGCTGCTTAGCCTCTCAGCGGCTATAGGTTGCCGCTACAATGTCATTAATGACTCACCCTCATGTCGTTCCAAACCCATAAGTCCTCCGTTCATCTTCGGAACACAGTTTAAGATATTTTAGATTTAGTCCGAGAGCTTTCCGTCCCTCCATTGAAAATGTATGTATGGTGATCTGTCCATGTCCAGAAAGGAAATAAAAACATCATCAAAGTAGTCCATGTGACATCAGTGGGTTAGTTAGAAGTTTTTGAAGCATCTAAAATACATTTTGGTCCAAAAATAACAAAAACTACGACTTTATTCAGCATTGTCTTCTCTTCCGGGTCTGTGTATATCCGCTTTCAATTCACAGTGACGCTGCTTCTTCTTCTTCTACGGTGGTTGGCATCCAGCTTATTGGTGCATTACCGCCCCTTTCTGCTCCAGACAGTGACGCGATTAGGACATCCGCGACATGCACACCTACGCACCATTTTAAAAAATATAGCAATACCAAAATACAAACAATGTAGAATAGCTTGAATACAGCGTGCGTCTCCCTCAGACTGTAAATGAAGCTTGGGCGCACTAGATAACACGTCATCAGCGTCACTGTCCGGAGCAGAAGGGTGAGTCTTTAATGACGTAATTTTCATTTTTGGGTGAACTAACCCTTTAATGCTGGTTCTGATAGAAAGGTGTCAGGATACACAGTGCATCACAGTTTAGTTGTAAGTTGTTTGTTGTTTCCCCACTGCAAACTTTATGTGGAATCTCTTTTGTACCATTTAAAGGGTTAGTTCACCCAAAAATGAAATTTCTCTCATTAATTACTCCCCCTCATATCATCCCAAACCTGTAAGACCTTCATTCATCTTCAGAACACAAATTAAGATATTTCTGATGTGTGGTTTAGATACCCTCAGATTTCATCAAAAATATCTCAATTTGTGTTCCGAAGATGAAAGAAGGTCTTACAGGTTTGGAACGACATGAAGGTGAGTAATTAATGACAGAAATGTCATTTTTGGGTAACCTAAACCTTTAACAATAACAATAGCAACATTCCCAGATAACAGACCAACACTAAATCCTGCTGTAGATTTAGCAAGGTTTATTTGATATTGTTTCAGTGTTGATTAGATATAAGTGATTTAATTTAAGTTGAACAATTATTGATTTTAAGACCATCTTGATCTATTTTTTTTTTTTTTTTATCATTGAAATAACATTATTTTATGGTGCAAACCTGATGAAAATTCAATGTTTAATGTTAAGATTAAATTTTTTTAATTCAATGTTGGTCTGCTATCTGTACAAGTGTGTGTGTGTGTGTGTGTGTGTGTGGTGGAGTGGAGAAACAGTCACCAACACCATAACTTCAAATAAGACCCTCAGAGCACATTCCTCTACAAAAAGAATACTTCAACATGGCCTATCAAAAGATTTCAATCTGCTGCCAAACAAGATAAAATCAACATACCTCGTCAAGCTCAAACCTGCAAGGTATGTGAATTTTTTTCCACCCATCTCTCTCTATACTTGACCCAGATAGCAGACTAACACTGAACATTGTCAGCAGCTTTTAATATGTGACTTCACAGACAGTAACTTTAACCTCATGGATCTGTTTCTCCTTGTAATTAACATGGATTCAGTGGGAGTGAATGCGATTGAAACAGCAGCTCTTGGGAGACCCTTCCAGCTCGGCATGCTGTATGACTGCAGAAAGGACGCGTTAATACCAGGTACCAAAATATTTTAAATACTATTGTAATTTACTGAAAAAAAAATTCTGATGTGAAATGTGATTCTAATAAATTCACTGTTGAGAGTTTAAACACATTTTTCCTATTACAGGTATTAGACTTTGGAACAAAGAACAGCTGCAGCAGAATATTTGCTCTTGTGCCCAAATTAATACAGGATTCAAAGTCACAGCTTCAGACTCCATTCAGGACAAATCTAAATTACTGAATATTGACGGTGGACTCAAATTGAGTCTTTTAGGTGATCTCGTCCATGTTAGTGGAGCAGCAAAATTTCTCAATGACATCAAGAAGTCTTTCAAACAGCAGAGACTGACGCTACATTATCATTCAACCAGCAGGTTTGAAGAACTGACTGTAAATCATTTGCCTTCTGGGAATATTCCTGACGATGATAATGATATTGCTACACATGTAGTTACAGCAATACTGTATGGAGCAGACGCTTGCTTTGTGTTTGACAGAGAAGTTTCTTCAAATGAGGACAAAAAAACTGTAAACGGAGAAGTAAAAGTGGCCCTTGAGAAACTGCAGGACATCGTTTCAGTGGGTGCAAATGCTGATCTAAATGTGAATCACAGTCAGCAAACTGCAGTCAAAAAATTCACTTGTACTTTTTATGGCGACTTCCAGCTACAGTCTAATCCGACCTCTTTTGAAGACGCGTTGAAGGTTTTCACTGATCTTCCAAAACTGCTTGAAGAAAATCAAGAACTAGCAGTTCCACTGAGAGTTTGGCTTTATCCTTTGGACAAACTGTATTCAAGAGCTTCAAAAATTAATAAAGACATCAGCATGGATCTAATCATAAAGACTGAATCAGTGATTGAGAGTTTAAATACAGCTGAGATGAAATGCAGTGATTTTCTGAAAGATTTGCCGGCTCTGACGTTTGCTGCATTTCATGATACAATACTGAAAAATGCAGCAAAACTGCTACATGTACAAGTTGAAACTCATAAAGAAACTCGTCTCTTTGCTGCCAAACATCCGTGGGAATGTGATCAAGGAAACTGCACTGAATGATCTTCTACAAGAACATGATGAATCTCCATTCAGAGGAAGTGACTTCACAGAATGGTTTAAAGAGAGAGAAAGAGAGTCTGAGATCATTAAAACAATCCTCAGACAGCTGAAAGACGTTGAGGTAAAAGACAACATTGATCTCATCAAGATGGATTTGGAGGTTGGGAATCTGGTCAGCTACACGTTTACATCATTGAACAGCTCAGATGTGCTTCTTCAACAACAAACTGCCTACCTGAGTCCTTCAACACAAGGAGAAACTTATGAGAAGAACCCTGATTTCAAGCGAAAGTCTTTACTAACTCCTGAGATCCAAAAGGCCATGAGGAGCAACTTGAAGATATTTAAGAACTTGATCAATTCAAACAGATGTAAACAAGACAGGTTCATTGTGTCATCAAAGGATATGGAGAATCATCCTGGTTCCTGCATTATTCTGTATGGAAGTGAATGTGATGAAGCTGTTTGCTTTACTCCTCCATCCAAACCAGCCTGTCCGATCACTGAAGAGGTCAAAGGTCAGAATGTGGTTCTGAAGGTTCCTCCATCATGTCCTGCTACAGTGGAGCTCAGATTACTGTATAAACTGAAGCAGGACACAGACTGGACATCTGAACCTGTGCTGAAGGATCAAGACACAGTTACTCTGACTGATCTGAGAGCAGAAACTGAGTATGAGATCAAATGTGCAGCGCTGGGGAAACTCAAGTACACCGTAGACAGTGACGTGATCAGAGTCATCACAGAGGTATGATGATCATTCTTCAAATATCAGCTGACAATAAATACATTAAGTAATTGAACAGAAATATTTGAACTTACTCTCTTATTGCCACTTCAATGACTTAATCAGTTGTTAATTAGAATCAAGTGTGGTTTTCAGCAAAGTACAAATAACCTAGAAATTAAAGGTATAGTTCACACAAAAATTTTAATTCTTTCATTAATTACTCACCATCATATTGTTCCAAACATAGAAGACTTTCGTTCGCCTTCAGAACACAAATGAAGATCTTTTTGGTGAAATATGTCCCTTCATAGACAGCTACGCAACTGACACTTTGATGTTTCGAAAAGTTCATAAAGACATACAACTAATTGATATGAATTGAGTGGTTTAGTACAAATTTTCTGAAGAGACATGATCACTTTATATAATGAACAATTTAAATTTAAATTGAATTTAGGCTTTTATTCACATATAAACATTAATCAACTCACATATTGGTTTGTCTCCTCTCCACCAATAAGCTGGTGTGTGGTGGGCTTTCTGGTGCACTATGGCTGCCGTCACATCATCCAGGTGGATGCTGCACAATAATGGTGGTTGAGGATATTCCCCTTTCCATGTAAAGCACTTTTAGTGCCAACAAAACGCTATAAAATTTAACGAAGTAACAAATTGTTATTGTAACACAGTTAGTTGATAAGGGAAGAAGGAGGCGGAAACCGGCGAACGTTTAAACACTTTAATATCAAAATAAACACTGTTGGTTAAGGTAGGTTTTGAAGCTGGTATACTGATTTGTGCTGGTTTATGCTGGTCAAGTAGCTCAATACCAGCTCAGGACCAGCATGGTCCAGCATATGACCAGCATAGACCAGCATAGGATCAGCATGGATAAGCATGGACCAGCATAGACCAACATAGGACCAGCTCAGGACCAGCACTTGCCCAGCATAAACCAGCTCAAACCAGCAAACCAGCTTCAAAACCTACCTTAAAGCAATACCTGCCAAATAGTGAGACGTTTTTAACTCGCACATTATAAATGCTTAATAATTGTATTTATTAACACTTATTTAACCAAAAACCAGATTCCTGATTCATTTCCTGATGCAGCAAAAATTGACCATCATAGTGAGAGTGAAGGGTGTTGTATTTGTGGTTTTCTTATTAACATCTCATGACTGCCACTTTTCTTACTATGTTGCTTCCTTGAAGTTACTCAGTCTTACCCATGATACCCTTCAAAAAGGTCATGATGCCTATTCACAGCAATGTATAAAAACTGATTTCTTGTTTCTCAAGATGAAATATCAAACTTTATTAAAAACACACACACACACAAGAGCACAAACATAACTTGATGGGACATTAATAATAATAATAATAATAATAATACAAATATTCCAGTATCAGTTACCTATGAACCTTAATGTAAAGTGAACCATTTATTCATGAGTTACAAATGTTAATAATCTGTGAAAGTGAACACGTGTGAATCATGTATGTATTAATTATTAATGCACACACAGAAGATAGTATATTATTTGATGAAATATTTTATTGTTGATGCATTGTATGTTATTAATGTTTGTAATTCATGAATAAATGGTTCACAGGTGTCCACTTTACATTGAAGTTCACAGATAACTAATACTGTTTTTTTTAGTTTTTTTTTAATCAAGCTATTGTTGTGCTCTTGTTTTTTTTGTTTTTTAAATCAAGTTTGACAATTTCATCTTGATGAACGAAATCAGTTTTTATATATTGCTGTGGGTAGACACCATGACCTTTTTGCAGGGTATCGTGGGTAAGACTGAAACTTCTTGTAAGCAACATTGTAAGAAAAGTGGCAGTCATGAGATTATGAGGAAACCACAAATACAACACTCTTCAGTCTCACCATTATAGTCCATTTTTGCTGCATCAGGAAATAAATCTGGAATCTGGTTTTGAGTTAAATAATTGTTAAAAAATACATTTATTAAGCAAACCGTGTTGAACAACTGGAATTAAATGTCAAAATAACTGTCTCCTCGGCTAAATAAGTAAATATTAAAAAAATTAAAATATATAAATTATAAATAAATAAACTGTTGGATAAAATGCATGCTTTGTAGACTGTGTTTTTCATTGTGATCTCGACACTTTTTGCAGGTTTTAAAGTTCCTGCAGTAACATATGAGATTTGTTTTTTCTTTTAAATCAGTTTTAATTTGAATTTGGTTTGAGGTTTGTAGCAAACAGGATGTAGTAACTGACTTTGAATTCAAACTGTGTGAATTGAGTTTAGAGTACAAACGGAATTGTGAGGTTTCTTTAGGATGCTATAAGTGTAGACCGTAAGATCACAGAGACAGGAGGATGGATGGAGGTAAAATGAATCGTGTCATGATGTGCCATTTACACACAAGCACTCAAAGCCACTAAAGAGCTGTACAGATATGAAGACTTCAGATGCAAAAGCCTCTAAGTGCCGTCTGAAATTTTCTTCTAAAATGAGCATTTTTATCAAGCTCGTATGTTTAGGTTCAGTAATTTCACTTTAATGGCAATTAATAGGTCATTTTCATTGCCATTAAAGTGAAATAACTGAACATAAACAAACGAGCTTGATAAAAATGCTCATTTTAGAAGAAAATTTCAGACGGCACTTAGAGGCTTTTGCATCTGAAGTCTTCATATGTGCTCTATATTTCAGTGTAACATGTAGATTTGTTAATATTTTAAGTGTCTACATTGTAAAGTGGCAGGAGCAAATAGTTAATGATTAAAAACACACTAGTATTGAATACTTGCAGATTTGAATTAAGTATTTTTTCAGTTTATTTTCATTCTATAGAGGTATTACTTTCTGCTTCCCTCTGAGTAAATGAGACTGTAGCAGCAATTTAAATCAGATGTTTGAAAGCAGCTCTTTGATGTAACTTTATTAAGATGCATTGATTTTATTTTGAAGATAACAGATCATAGATGAGTGAATCATGACAGATGTTGTGTATGTTTGTCACATACACCAGCTCTGCATCTCTGTGAACTAACATGTTCTTCTCATGAACAAGACGCACCTAACATAAAATAATTTCTGACTGCAAACACAAAACCTTCAGTCCTACTGACCTAATGATTACTGAACACTCAGTGTTGCATGAAAAAAAAAAAAAACATCATTTATTCAACTCATTTAGTTATTTACTTTATGCTCACTGATGTCTAAGTTGACTTGTACTGAACTGTATTTGTGAAAGTTTCCTCCTAAATGGGAGGAGTTTATGTGAACTATATCTGAGTGAAAGTCTGAATCTGACCAATTTGTGAAAGACACTCACAGCTGAGCACAGAAGGAAAATCAGATCAAATTCTGTTATAGGCTGCATGAGTCTAATGAAAAAAAGACAAGTTTAACTCCTCTTCAATAGACTAAACTGAAGGAAGGGCTGAGAAGTTCAGAGAAGGTGAGTGAGGAATAAAGCTGAAATGCATGCTACACATTTATAAACCATTTATAATAATCATAACATTATAATAGTCATAAAAATATGGCTAAGAAATGAAAGTGCTTAATCCTTTCACATATAAATGTAAAATATTCTGGCTGACCCCCAGTGTGAGTTTTAAAGTTATTTAGAATGCATCACTTTATTGTTTTAATTTTTCATGAATAATTTTTCCCTTTTCATATGTGAAATATTCACAAATTTGTTGCCTATAGCATGAAATGTGTGATATTCCGATTGTCAAATATGTGTAAGTGGATGTATTTTGTTGTTTAAACACCTTTATAATGATCACGTTAGTTGATCTATAACATGCGATGTAAGTTTGTGCCGCAATTCAGAGAATCTTATTTGTTGGATTTACAAATGTAAATTTATCCACTATTCATTAATATGGGCTTAATAAGTACTAATAAATGGCCAATATTCTAGTAATATGTGTGCTAATAAGCAAGACGAGAGGAACCCTGGCCAGTCACTTTCAGGCAGACACCCCTGAAGCCACCAAGGAGGCTGACCTGGTCCACTTAAGGCCAAGTCTAGCCAACAACCTGTCTGTTCATTGAACCAATGGGTAAGCAAAATAATCTTAATCCAAATTTAAAACAAGATTATATATCTTATTTTTTGTTTGAAATAAGATTATTTTGCTTACCCCATTGGCAGATTATTTAGCTTGTTTTAAGGAAAAACTCCCTTAATTTTGACTTATTTTTCCTGAAAACAAGAAATAAATTTTTACTTGTCAACAAAATGCTTCTTGACAGAAGCAAGACAAAAACTCTAAGTAAGAACAGCATTTTTTGCAGTGGAAGGGTGCCACGACCAACCTTCACTAAAAAAGGGAGCTCCAGGGCCCTAGTATGAAAGC
>RJVU01019713.1:122314-149543 GCA_003731715.1 Anabarilius grahami
CATTTACATTTATGCATTTGGCAGACGCTTTTATCCAAAGCGACTTACATTGCATTATCCTATACATTTGTATCCGAGTATGTGCAATCCCTGGGATCGAACCCATGACCTTGGCATTGCTAGTGCCATGCTCTAACCACTGAGCTACAGGAAAGCATACAGGAAAGATTTCTTCGCTTATCCTCTTCCAGTCAAGGTCCTTATTCCTGCCTCAATTAAAATATGATGACACATCATAGAGCTCAGGGTGGCCACACACAGCTACTATTATCTTTGTTCTGGTCTCCACTGCTGATCACGTCATAAACACGTCACTACCAAAGCAGAGTCCCTGATTGGTTATCGCGCCACAAATTTTCACCAAAGTTCAGATTTTTCAACTCGGGCGTCAAGGGCGTCAGACGCTCAATTCGCGCATCAGGCACGTGAACGCTCAATTTGCGCGTCAACGGCCGATTCGCGCCACACTAGATGCTTAATTCATGCCGCAGGATGTCTAGAGTTGAAAAATCTGTTTACATTGACTTAACATGTAAATCAGACGCCCCAGACGCATTCGGTGTAAACGCAGCATAAAACATTTGGTATGTTGTTCTTTGTGATCTTTATTCCATCAGCATGTCAGTAGCTTTTTATGGGTGACTTCACAAACAGTAACTGTAACCTCACAGATCTTTTTCTCCTCTGATGTTTGTCTTTTAGTATGGGTTCAGTGGGAGTGAATGCGATTGAAACAGCAGCTCTTGGGAGACACTTCAAGCTCGGTATGCTGTATGACTGCAGAAAAGACGCATTAATACCAGGTACCACAATATAAACTTGTCACACATTGAAAATATTACTATGAGTTACTGAAAACAATTTATAACAAAATGATATAAAATGTGATTCTAATAAATTCACTGTTGAGAGTTAAAACACATTTTTCCTATTACAGGTATTAGACTTTGGAACAAAGAACAGCTGCAGCAGAATATTTGCTCTTGTGCCCAAATTAATACAGGATTCAAAGTCACAGCTTCAGACTCCATTCAGGACAAATCTAAATTACTGAATATTGACGGTGGACTCAAATTGAGTCTTTTAGGTGATCTCGTCCATGTTAGTGGAGCAGCAAAATTTCTCAATGACATCAAGAAGTCTTTCAAACAGCAGAGACTGACGCTACATTATCATTCAACCAGCAGGTTTGAAGAACTGACTGTAAATCATTTGCCTTCTGGGAATAATCCTGACGATGATAATGATATTGCTACACATGTAGTTACAGCAATACTGTATGGAGCAGACGCTTGCTTTGTGTTTGACAGAGAAGTTTCTTCAAATGAGGACAAAAAAACTGTAAACGGAGAAGTAAAAGTGGCCCTTGAGAAACTGCAGGACATCGTTTCAGTGGGTGCAAATGCTGATCTAAATGTGAATCACAGTCAGCAAACTGCAGTCAAAAAATTCACTTGTACTTTTTATGGCGACTTCCAGCTACAGTCTAATCCGACCTCTTTTGAAGACGCGTTGAAGGTTTTCACTGATCTTCCAAAACTGCTTAAAGAAAATCAAGAACTAGCAGTTCCACTGAGAGTTTGGCTTTATCCTTTGGACAAACTGTATTCAAGAGCTTCAAAAATTCATAAAGACATCAGCATGGATCTAATCATAAAGACTGAATCAGTGATTGAGAGTTTAAATACAGCTGAGATGAAATGCAGTGATTTTCTGAAAGATTTGCCGGCTCTGACGTTTGCTGCATTTCATGATACAATACTGAAAATGCAGCAAAACTGCTACATGTACAAGTTGAAACTCATGAAGAAACTCGTCTCTTTGCTGCCAAACATCCGTGGGAATGTGATCAAGGAAACTGCACTGAATGATCTTCTACAAGAACATGATGAATCTCCATTCAGAGGAAGTGACCTCACAGAATGGCTGAAAGAGAGCGAAAGAGAGTCTGAGATCATTAAAACAATCCTCAGACAGCTGAAAGACGTTGAGGTAAAAGACAACATTGATCTCATCAAGATGGATTTGGAGGTTGGGAATCTGGTCAGCTACACGTTCACATCATTGAACTGCTCAGATGTGCTTCTTCAACTACAAACTGCCTATCTGAGTCCTTCAACACAAGGAGAAACTGATGAGAAGAGCCCTGATTTCAAGCGAAAGTCTTTACTAACTCCTGAGATCCAAAAGGCCATGAGGAGCAACTTGAAGATATTTAAGAACTTGATCAATTCAAACAGATGTAAACAAGACAGGTTCATTGTGTCATCAAAGGATATGGAGAATCATCCTGGTTCCTGCATTATTCTGTATGGAAGTGAATGTGATGAAGCTGTTTGCTTTACTCCTCCATCCAAACCAGCCTGTCCGATCACTGAAGAGGTCAAAGGTCAGAATGTGGTTCTGAAGGTTCCTCCATCATGTCCTGCTACAGTGGAGCTCAGATTACTGTATAAAGCGAAGCAGGACACAGACTGGACATCTGAACCTGTGCTGAAGGATCAACACACAGTTACTCTGACTGATCTGAGAGAAGAAACTGAGTATGAGATCAAATGTGCAGCGCTGGGGAAACTCAAGTACACCGTAGACAGTGACGTGATCAGAGTCATCACAGAGGTATGATGATCATTCTTCAAATATCAGCTGACAATAAATACATTAAGTAATTGAACAGAAATATTTTAACTTACCCTTATTGCCACTTCAGTGACTTAATCAGTTGTTCATTAGAATCAAGTGATTTAGCAAGTGTTTTTCAGCAAAGTAAAAATAACCAAGTAGTTAAGGCTGAGTACCGGAAAATACTGAATATAATAAATGTATTATTGTTTTGTCTGTTAAACAGAGAAAAAACAAGGACATTGGAACAGCAGGAATCAGAGCAGAAGAAATATATCATCTATTTCACAGACTTCATCTTAAATACCACAATAAACTAAGAGCTGCAGATGTTCTTCAGATAACTGAACATTCATTACAGTCCCATGAATCTTGTGCTGAAGAAGAGCTGATTCAGACTTTACTACAAAAACTACTGATGATGAACTACGGATAGGGTTGCCACCCGTCCCGTGAAATACGGAATCGTCCCGTATTTACAGCCAAAATGACGCGTCCCGTATCAAATCAATACGGGACGCGATTTGTCCCGTATTTTACATAGGTCCACATTATGCATCCCATGCAAATCACCCCACCCGCATTGTGTGAAGACACGTCCTATTCTGCCCCTGATTGGGTAATACTCGCTGCCATCATGGTTTGATCGGTTTGTTTCAGGTTCATGTGAATCACGGCCAATCAGAGTCAGAGGAGGGCAGGACGCCGCCTCGCCGGTTCTCTCCTGAGGCAGATAGTGTAATGTTTTTGTTTTTTTATCACCTCAAGTTTTTGATTGATAACGTTAGATTTCATATGCTGCCTATTAAGAAATAATGTTAATAATGTGCATTAATCATGTTATGGTATGATTTGTTTATTAAGGTTAATTTGTACAGTCAGACACATAAGCATTACTTTAATAAGAGATAAGAGAGATATATTTAATACATATTTAATCAAAATATAGTACCTAGGTGAATAAAATAAACAACTATTTGTTATACTTAACCAATTTAAATAATTGCATCATTCAATATATAGAATTAGCAATAGACAATATAAAAATAGAATAAATAAATACATAAATATATTTACTTACCAATAATAAAAATGTTGTTAAGTGTTTTACTTAAATAAGAAATGTTTGTAGATCTTATAGCATTTACAGTTATTTAGGTGTGGTTTCACTGTTTGGATGGTGTTACTGCAAACAATGACAAATATTTTAGCCAAAATCTTTGTTCACAACAAATGACAATTTACAATTTGTTTAATTTATAATTACTAAGTTATGGATCTGTTAATTTAATAAGTTAATAAAATATGGTTCACATCTCACAAGTTCCTCCAAAAGCTTATTTTTTGTGGTCTCAGTCACACTTTTTTGGCCTATGTTTATTATTGTCATAGCTGTGTATTGAATATGACCTCTTAAGTTGTGATAGTGAGAGACTGAGTGCATCTGTTCACACTGATTTCAATAGCAGATATCTTATTATAATGTCCAATGGTATCAATCTTAATATTTTTATGAAAACATGTTTTAAGTTATGATATACCACCACTGGCACGCCATCGGGACTGTGGTCCTCCTGGCCCCGAGGGGTGTGGCCCCCGCTGCGGCAGGCATCCCTTATTTTTCTGTATTGAAGGTGGCAACCCTAACTACGGAGCAAGATACATTAAAACTAAAAAGAACAATGAGGAAGATCACACACAACGAAGAGACAATCACTCATCTGAAGATGAAGGTGATATTTTTCATGAAATGGTTTTGTCTAATGAAGGAGCAAGTCAGTTTAAGAGGATTCACCCCATGGATGTCCAGATGGCCGTGTTTCATTGTGCTGATGGTTTCCTGAAGCAGCTGTTGGTAACTAAACTGTCCCAGTGTCAGTACGCTCTGCCTCTGCTTGTTCCTGATCCATTCACACAACAGATTGAGTTTCCTCTCTGGACATTCAGACAAATCAACAAGAGCTGGAAGATCAGAAACACCAACAATGAAATCATCAGTCAAATCCAGTCGATCTACAAGGCAGAAACTCCAATGGTGTTTTTCTTCAGGTTTGGCTCTGTGTCTTCATCCAAGTCTCATCTGATGAACAGTCTGATCAATGAGAAACACAACACGTTCTTCCACAGGAACTGCCCAGGCAGCAGCAGAACCAGAGTCCTGATGAATGGAGTGGTGGAGATCGCCTGGTTCTGTCCCTCTGGATCATATGATGATAAATTCACTGACTGTGTTGCGTTCTGTAATCTACACGGTGATGCAGGAGACCATGAGAAACAGCTGCAGATCCTCACTGAAATGGCCTCTGTCAATGTTGTTCTGCTATCTCAACTGGACAGGAATGACAGACATGCAGCGATAATTCAAAACTTGTACAGGAACAGAAAGCCACTCATCTGTCTTTTTACTGAAGATGAATCTGCTGTAATTGACACGAAGACAGGAAAATTCAAAATTGGTTTAAAAGACAGAAATCAGTCAGAAGTATCTGAAGAACTCAGAAGAGTTATCAATGGTTGTCTCTCAGAATCATCTTCTACTTTCAGACTTGAAGATGTGTCCAAACACTCAGACATCAGAGTAGATGAAGAAGATGACGATGACTGCAGGAGAGGAAGAGAAGCAGCAGAGAAGATGATGAGTTTACTGGAGAAGAAAGATCTGACAGAAATCAAAGAATCAGTTCTGCCTCATCAGGGGAAACTGTGGCATCAGTGGAGTCAGAAGAACAAAGAACTACATCGACCTCAAGGAGAAGAGACTGAAATGGACGTCAGTAGAAAACAAACAAAGATGCAGAAAATCTGTGAACAACAGCATGAATCTGACAACAGTGAGTTTATGAAGCTCTTTATTAAAGAAATTATCACAGACACTGGACATAACATGTATTTCATTAAATGTCTCGGAATTCTTCTTGATGAATATAGCTCAGCCAATCTTTCTGCTCTTCATCAGAGGCATAATAAAAAGAGGCCAAGAGACAAAAAACTGAAAGAGAAACATGATAAATATGAAAACCTCTGGGCTGAACAAACCAAACTTGTAAAAATATCTGAGGATCTTCAAACTACAGCCTTTGGTTTGGAGCACATCATGAGGGAGATCGGTCAGATCTATGAATCATGTTCATCTGTACAGAAGAACAAGAAAGATCTGCAGTCTGACTTCTCTTCTCTCCCGAGTCTTGCAGCAGAGATGATTATCTCTGGATTTCCACTGGAGCTGATGGATGGAGATGCTGCTCATGTTCCTGTGGTCTGGATCTCTGCTGTTCTAGATGAACTCATCCAGAAACTGGGAGACCAGAGAGTCTTTGTGCTGTCAGTTTTAGGGCTTCAGATTTACAGTTTATTTTTAACTTGAATTTTAGAAATTTGTATTGAAAAAAGTTATTCAACCTTTACTAAAGCACAATTGTTATTAAGGTTTATTTTATACTTTTTTTTTTCTTTTTTTTTGCCGATTATAGCTGTTTTTTGTTCTGTATGTTAAGATATTAAATTAGCTGTAGATATTCAAAGGAGTTGTATGTTATTCATATTATAAAAGTATTTGCTGTTTAGAAATACAAAAAAAAAAGTATAATTCAAAACAATTATATGTAGTATTGTCGATTAGTCTATGTATAATCTAGAAATCAGTGTTCCATCAGAGTGATTTTGACACTGATATTTCAAGGTAAATTACATAAATTCAGATTTTTAAAACATTGAAACATTTCCATACTGTGATCATTATATCTAATGCTTTGTGTGCTTATACAAACAATGACTTGTGGTACAAATAAACATAATATACAAAAATAACACTTCTGTCCTCTTATTATATTGAAATCCTGTACAAATCATTCATGCAGGTCAACTGCTAAAAGACTAAATGCTCTGGGGCCGTATTCACAAAACATCAGCTAAAAGTAGCTCCTAACTTGCCGATTTAGGAGAAATTCTTAAAATAATGGGCTTGTCAGTCTTAATTTTAGGACTCCTACATTTTTGCTCTAAGAGTATTTCACAATACATTTTAGTGCTAAAACCAGCTCCTAAATGTGTGAAAAGGTAGTAATCAAGAGGACTCCGTGCACTAAGATCAAATCACAAACGATCCTAAAATGGCTGTTGCTGGCAATCCGCCCAAAGACACTGAACATCATTGAGGCAATAGAGCATTGGGTGCTGAGCCTTCTCCTCATAAAATGCAAGTACTGGATGAAATGGATGACACTCATGGAGCAGTTCTCCTCTTTCATGTGGATGAATCTGAGTAAGACACCCCACTGGAGTGACATAGAAGCCTGTATCAAACACTTGGGAGAAAAGGGGGTGCCAATGGACTATGTGCACGGAGCGTTCTTTAGAACTTCTGCATTAATAAGCCAGCTGGTAAACTTCCAGTGAGATGTCATTTGCTGGTGTGTTGAGCATCAGTAGTGTAATACTTAGTTTATAATCAGAATTTAGTCACTTAAATAGTCATTATTTAGCATTAATTTAGTTATTCAAACGTAAGACGGCATAAAAAATAAATATTTATTGTGCACTTCCTCAGTGTTCCTCCTCTGCTAAATTCAATTCGACCATCAGGTTTCACACTTTTATGTGAAAAAAAGCTTCAAAAAATAAATATTTATTGTGCACTTTAGTTAGATTAATTGAATAAAATGTGTGTTTTTACAAGTGTGCTGAAATCATTGATCTTGCGCTGAACTGACTGACTGACAGCTGCTGTGATTACAAAGGGCGCTAACTTTCTGTGTAATTTATTCACAAGAAAAGTTATTGTTTTTCTTAAGATTTTGTATTTCATACTTCACATTGACAAAATGTATTTTTAAACCTAGTTATTTTATAATGTTCAATATTTAGTGAAAAACGAAGTGAAAAATGATAAGAGGAAATGGCTGATGTATGTGCAAATAAATGCTACTTTGCCCCACCTGCTGGTTAAGTTGGTAATTATTGTCTTTTTTATTTTTAAGTGTTTTCAAATGTTGAATTTCCTACATTTTTAAACATTCAGTTTTACAATGGGGACAATATCAGAAGGATGAACAAATAATGTTTGTGGTCATCACATTAAAAATAACATTTGAAGTGCTGAGGAAAAAATGCGTGTGTGTGTCTAATTACAGACACTGCATTTTTAAATGGTCCCAATAGCTTCATCTTTATTACAATCAATAAAACTGGTTTATTTGCGAATTAGTTAAATGTGATAAATGCATTAAAACATGAATACAACTTTAAAAAGTCAACCTCTGATGGTTTTGTACAGCGACTACAGAATGAACCGCTAACAGTTCGCCGGAAATGCCCGAGCTGGCTTAACGACAACCAGGAAGTAACCGTGCATATAGTCCATTGATGATGTAAAGTGCTTTGATCAGGTCACCAACCTGAAGGAATTCACAGAAAGGTGTAACTAACAGTGATAGAGATTTCCGTGATCTGCAAGCACACAAGAAGTGGACCAAATATTTTGAAAGGTCCAAAAGCATAGAGTTTCATTCAGAGCTACTGAGGATTGCACACTCAGTAAAGTTTGAAGTTTAACACAGACTGTCAGGACGAGCCTTTATGCAAAATGGAAATGTTTGTGTGAATTTGTAACATTTGCAGATAAGGATATAGTCGTAGATTGAACGTTTTACACTGAGGACATGCATCTGTCAAAGCGCCTGACGGGCCATTACGCTAATGCATTTGCCATTAGCTTGAAGCTTAAAATAAAGAATTCTCATGTTTTGGGTATAGCTTGAATCATGTAGCCTACCTTTCCTGCAGCTGATTCCTTCATTATTTTTAGATGCATTTTTGTCCAAAGAAATGCATTTTTCAGTGCTGTAATTTGACACAACTGTCAGATGTTTTCAGTGCACGGTGGGCAGACCCGACTAGTAGATGATTTTCATTATCGATTATTATCGATTTTATTGAATAGTTGTTGCAGCCCTAGTAATTACAATATCCCAAATGTTTACAACTAATTGTAAATCGTGAGACAATTGCATTTTTAACCAAGGCTCCGGGGCGTGTGATGAGTCGCCTGTCAATTGCATCATACCCGCGTTACCCTCGGTTTCCGCTTTTATTTTGTAGAAACCATGGAAACACTAAAGACGCCTTAATATTTACAAGTTTTAATAGACAAGAGAACACCTATTTATACACAGATAACTAATTAGCTCAACACATTTATTCTTATTGTTTAAAAGTTTTCTTGATTTTCAAACTATGCTTTTACCATGCCTCAGAGAAAAACACTATTTTGTGAAGAAGCCAACATGTGATTTTTTTTCTTAAAATATCCTACGCACGTTTCACATACAATACGTACACATGCATGAGACCCAATGTCCTCATTCTTTGGTAGAGAAGCAGGGTTATATTAGTAAATTAAAACCCAAACTTCTTTTTATAAAGCACTTTACAATAAAGAGTAGCTGTTTCAAACTCAGAAGTTTTACAGTGAAAAGTGTAACAAGACATTTCTGCACATTTAATCATTTTAACATTAACTGGACAACTTGTTTCAGGATGTTAAAATGCTTAAATGTGCAGAAATGTCTTGTTCCTCTTTTTTAGGGGTAAAATGCTGAGAACAGTATTTATTTATTTTTTTTGTAACAAACTGTTTAAAAGAACAAGAACTGTATCTTATTTTATATAACTTAAAGGGTTAGTTCACCCAAATGAAAATTATCCCATGATTTACTCAAGCTATCTTAGGTGTATATGACTTGCTTCTTTCAGTTGAACACAATTAGAGTTATATTAAAAAATATTCAGGCTCTTCCAAATTTTAGAATGCTTTATGAAGGAGCAAAACTGTTCTCAACATTGAACATGCCGAAGTTAGTCATGATCAAATCCCTCATCTTCCTCTTGATCTGGCAGAGTCCATTGCTATTGATATATTGAAGAAATAAACAGCAGCATAATAATGGGACCCCAGGTGAAAAAAAAAAGTACATTTCAATAATGTACTTAAAGTGCTCTATTTTCATGCACTAATTTTGTACTTAATATACTAAAAATTATTCTTTAGTACTTCTTAAGATCATCTTAAGAACATCTAAGTGTCAACTGCGCTATTTTGAGACACCATGAATATGAACTTAAATGTGCTTTTAATATCTCTGTATTTAAAAACATTATTTAGATATCACGTATATTACATTTGAACTTATAGTGTACTACAAGTGGTATCTAAATACATTTTGTATATATATATATAAAAAAAAAAAAAANGTCAAGGATCAGAAGATCAAGAAAAACACTGGCATGTTCGAGGAAGAAAAATCCTTGCAATCAGGTGATCAGACTGACAGAAACAAATTAAACAAAAAATATATGAATGAAAATAAACTTTTGCTTGAGCAGAAAAAGGCAATGGATGAATGCAATCAGAAGATGGAGGAGATCAAGAGAAGATACAAAGAGATCGAAGAGATTCATGCTGCAGAACTGATTCCTGATCACTGAAAAACGGGGCTTAACAGCAAGTAAATATGATATATCCAGCGGTGCGATTCCCCCTTCAGCTTAATTGCTTTATTTTGGACTTGTTATGAAAGTTTACCATATTCTTGTGTTTTTAAGTCTTGCCAATTTAAGGATTCAAGCGATTCTATTCAAGCGAGAGAAGATGCAAAAGAACTCAATTTGGCATTACGGAACTGAGTTCACTTATGCGTCTTATTGTGCTTGAATGGACAAATACACACAATATTAAGTCAAAATGCCCATTTTGGAGAGTATCCCATTTTGGAGAGTATCCCTTTAAGCGCAGTCATAACTGTGTTAAAATGAAAAGTTGGTGTTTTATAAAAGAAATGATTATGCTTCTTGCATTTTTTAAACTCATGTATTATTGTATTTTCTTTTAGAAAACAATCAATGGCCAGCAGGAAAAAAAAACAAAAAGAAAAAACATTTGTTTAAGATTTTACACTTTAGATATAAAATAAAAAATAAAAAAATTAATAAAATAAAGAATTACCCTCTATGGTACGCATTATGTTCTAACCATGAAATATTATTGGGTATTTAGGGAAACGTTGCCATATGGCAACTCTGTGGAAAAATCCAACTCTGTACCACAGTGGAATTGCTCCCATTGGGATTTTTTATAGATAGTAGCATCAACAATATAATTTCTGTTATTTATTTATTTCGAAGGTTTCTTTTTTTTTTGTAGTATAGTTGTATAGTTGTATTTATGTATAAATAAGAAACTTATTTCTTCTTTTCAGAAAATGAATACAGCAATATTACACACCTATTTTTCCATCGTGGTACAGCGTTGCCATATTGCAACATTGATATATTCTTAATTTACAGTAAAACTATGTTAGACAACGTTGATTTGTGAATAAAACTTTCTAATTTACTTTTTGAAGATGCTGCAAAAAATCCCCCTTAAGAAGAGATGAAGAAATTAGGTAAATACAGCAATTCCTGGAGCACTTCATCAGGTGACTTCCGTGTGAGGGTGACAGTGGGAAAGAGAGTTCCTGAGGGACATTCAAACATCATGGGAATTAAAAACAGCACATCATTGGCAACCTTAAGGCCTACCCTTTTAATTCCCATAGTGCAATATATTGTATTTTTTTCTGAACAACAAGGAAATGAGTAGAAATAAATTGTTGGCAATAGAGGGTTAAGAAAAGGTATAGAGGTGTGTTTTGAAATATTTAGAGTAAAAACAGGCTAATTCAATTCAAATTTATGTGCATAGCACTTTTCACAACAGGCCTACATATTGTTTTGAAGGAGCTTCACGGAAAATCCTGTGAAACAATCAGGAGGTTAAGTTTTCAGTTAGAAATGTCCATATGGCAGTGAATCTGCTGTTCAGTCGTCACGTGCTGCGGTTGAACCACTGAGCTGTGATGTGTTGTGAAACCACAGAGGGGCGCAGGTGAGTTTATAGAAACTCGTTTCATCCGCACATTTTCACTTTCGTTTTTGGGAAATTGGAAACTGGAAACAAGGTGTTGACAGTGATGGCGCACAGTGCAGGCAAGTTTGGCATTAAGATAATTCGAATGTTTTTTTGTTATTGTAAATGTTTCTTCAGTGATCCATCATAATACAATTTAATAATTAAACGAAACGATCAGTTGTTTAATATTAAACTATTTAAATGGAGTTCAGTGCGTAGCTTACAGCCCTCAGATTGCCAAATCAAGCGCAAGCAAGCTCATAATAGGAATACAATTTGGAAATTAATTTATAAACCACTCCATAGCCGAGTTGTTTTTTTTTTTCTTCTTTCACATTTTTTTTCAGCGGACGCAAAAATCAAGCCGAGCACCATACCGCTAATTAATTAATTAATTGAAATTAATTTAAAATAATGCTTTGCTTTGCTTAGTATTACTTAGTTGTATTGTTTCCAGTCCATATATAAAAAAAAAATAAATAAATAAAATTAAATCATGATGCATTTATTAGACAAGTAAAATAGCATAAGATATTGTGTTTTCTGGAGAAAAAAAAAGTTAGTTTTTGCTTAAAACAGGCAAAATTATTTTGTAAAATACACTGGATTTAAACCAGAATGTTTACTAAAATGCATTATACTGTGTTTAATTAAAATGCACTTTAACAGATTTTGCAACTTCAAAAAAATTTAATTACAAATATTTAATTATATAAATAATAATGATAAAAATAATAATAACAATATAGCGTAAATATAACCTACACTGTAAAAAAAAATATTTTCATGATTTGTTATCACGTTTTCTTTTGTCAGATCAACTAATATAATTATTGTGGTTCAGATAAGGTAATATTTTGACTTTCTATTGATTAAACCAATTGCCTTCATTGTATTAACCCAATTTTTTTATTACAATGAAATAAAATTTTTAAGGCAACCAGGTAACTTACTTTTTTTTAAAGTAAACCAACAATTCTTTTTTTTACAGTGTAATCCACCCATCCACATTGCTTTTCATATTAGTAAAGAGTATTATTTTTGTCTTACCGAAAACTTGAATCCATTTTTTACCTGACCACTCTATTTTAGAGGAATACACTTTACTGACATTGTACAAATGCAACGAAATTTAGAGTGGCAGCTCTACGTCGTTCAGACAGTGCTACATCCTTAATAACAATCGATTAAATGTTTAGACCTTTATACTGTAAAGTAAATCTAGAGTGGGTCCATGTACATGCTGAGACAGATCAAAAGTATTTAAAACAGTTATGATTCATGTTCAGAGTAAAGAGTGACAGCACTGGCTTAGAAATTGTTGGTTTCATTTTCATGTTGTCAGGGAAGCAAAACCAGCCATTAGGATTTCATGATACCATAAAAAATGTCTTATGATACTATACCAGCTGAAGTATCACAATATCATGCAGTATTGTGTTAATTTATAGTTCTGCAAAATCAACAAATCTTTCATATGAATTCATAGATATAAATGAAAACAGACAATTTTCCTCTGAACACTTCATTAATGAGAATGAATGACTGGCTATTGTTACCAATAAAAATTTGCCAAAATTTGTGTAAACAAAATTCATCTTAGCACTGCACAGTAGCAAAGAAGCTGCATGAAGTGACATTTAGATGTGGTATTTATGCATCTGCACTGCACTTACAATTGCATAAATAATATTATGAGATTAATGTTTTAGATATAAAACTGAATACCTTATATATAAAATGTTGGAAGAAATTAAATAGGCCTACTTTAAATGGGAAACTAAAGCCGCCAATAGGTGGCAGCAATTAAGTGTTAATGAAGTGTTAATGAGTCACTGAATCATTCAAATGATTTGTTCAAAATGTCTGCTTTCTTCAGGAATGAAGCAAATGACTGTTTATGAATGGCTTAGTAGTGAATCAGTGATTCACTCGATTTGTTCAAAAACACAGATTCATTCAGAAACAAAAAAACAAAAACAGCACTTTTGCTTGTGCCACATTGTCAAACTATCAGGAGCATTTTAGCTGGTATATCTTGAAATTTCATCATGTTCTCCAACCAATACGTCAATATAGGTCATTTTGTCACTTTTCTAAAAGTTTTCACGCGTTTCCTAAAGTGGCGCCCCTATCGACAACAGGACAATTTCATTTTAATTCATGAAATATGACCCATAGGAGCGTTTGCTAAAGTTGCGCCCCTGTCGACAACAGGACATTTTCATTTTAATGCATTGTTCCCTTTTATCTGCGCTATATTTCGGGTTTCGCATAGCTCAATTGGCAGCACATTGCAATAACAATATGCAATCATGAGATCGTGGGTTTGATCCCAGGGAATACATGTGCTCATAAAGTGTATATGCACTATAAATCACTAAGGGTAGGTCTAGGGATGGTGTGGCTGTAGTTGCTATTGAAAAAAATAAGTTTTGCTAAATGGAAACAGGAGAAATGGTGTAAAACTCCATATATTGCATTTAAAGGTGCCCTAGAACCCTTTTTCACAAGATGTAATATAAGTCTAAGGTGTCCCCTGAATATGTCTGTGAAGTTTCAGCTCAAAATACCCCATAGATTTTTTTTTTAATTCAGTTTATTACCTGCCTATTTTGGGGCATCATTATAAATGCGCTGATCCAGCACGTGTCCCCTTTAAATCCTCGTGCTCCCCGACCCCAAGCTTGCGACTCTATAATACATTGCATAAACAAAGTTCACACAGCTAATATAACCCTCAAACTGGATCTTTACAAAGTGTTCGTCACGCAGCATGTCTAATCGTGTAAGTACAGTGTTTATTTGGATGTTTACATTTGATTCTGAATGAGTTTGATAGTATGCTCCGTGGCTAAAGCTAACATTACACACTGTTGGAGAGATTTATAAAGATTGAAGATGCATTTATGAATTATACAGACTGCAAGTGTTTAATAATGAAAATAACGACATGGCTCTGGTCTCCGTGAACACAGTAATAAACGATGGTAACTTTAACCACATTTAACAGTACATTAGCAACATGCTAACAAAACATTTAGAAAGACAGCTTACAAATTTCACTAAAAATATCATGTTATCATGGATCATGTCAGTTATTATTGCTCCATCTGCCATTTTTCACGATTGTCCTTGCTTGCTTACCTGCATAAAGTCTGTTGATTTGGCTGTGCTGCTCCAGACGTTAATACTGGCTTGTCTAATGCCTTGATCATGGGTTGGCATATGCAAAATTTGGGGGCATACATATTAATGATCCCTACTGTTGCGTCACAGTCAGTTTTATGTTGAGATTCGCCTGTTTTTCTGAGGTCTTTTGCACAAATCAAATTTACATAAGAAGGAGGAAACAATGGTGTTTGAGACTCACTGTATGTCATTTCCATGTACAGAGCTCTAATTATTTAACTATGCCAAGGTAAATTCAGTTTTCAATTCTAGGGCACCTTTAAATGAACACGCATTTTGATTAGTAATGACAGTCATGCGTCATTTCCATAGACTGTAAAAAAAGATGGATGATGCGACGCCGCTTCCTTCCATTGTAATTAACTGAATGTAAAACGTATGACGATGGGCGTTGACATGTTACGCAAAAATGTCAGTTTGGGCCTGGGCATGCGCAGAAGGAATCGTCAGTGGAGTCGTGGTATCAAACTTCCGCCCAGACGACTGCGTCATCATTGATGTATTTTAAGGCTATATAAATTATACACAATTTAAAATTCTACCTATAAAATAATAGGCTATTCTGTTTCTAGAGCAATAATATTTTTGAAACAGCAAATTCAGTTGATAAACTCAATATATTATGCCACTAGAAACAACTCTAAATCGTCAGAAACGGTCCTGCCATTTTAAATAAAGTTGAACTAATGTTACAGGAGATCAATTGCTGTAATTAGAGTAGGCTATCATTAGTTTTCTCCTGCTAATTATTATTTTATACACATAAAAATAATTAGTAACTGCCAGATAAGGATCACCTGCTTTTTTCCCGTCATGGATAACGTTAGACGTGTTATCTTAACGAATAACATTTATTAATTAGCTTATTAAGCCCACAATTAACATTACAGAGAAAAGCTCAGTGATCCGTCAGATCCTGTAGGTCGGTTAGGACAGTTTACTGCTGAACAGCTCATTTTGTTGGTGTAAAATAATACAGAAATCGAAAATTAATAGTTAGTTATATGTCTTCAATCTCCCCTCGACGCTCCGACAGTCCTCAGAGAAGCTGTCAATAAATTGTCAATCACGACGACACGCCCCGTTTCTATAGCATCAAATTGCTAGCTAAAATCAAACTTATCACAAAAACGAACAATTGAATATATATCAGCGTGATAACAACTACCTTAAATGACCAAAACCATCTTTCAGAAAATCTTATATGAAGCATAATTTATTTTTATGTTTTGACTTAAGTGCCATTCGTCTGCATTGAGAGTGCGGGGTTTATGACCTGTACTGCATCCAGCCACCAGGGGGCGATCAAAGAGCCCGCAGCTTCACTTTTCAGGACGTATGAGGCACACCCAGTCATTTCATGATGACAGACGTAACATGAAACTGTCATTATTCTTACGCCAGCTAGAGGGCGCATGACTTTAAAACGTAAATATAAGTGGTTGAAAAACGACCTATTGGGTCGTTTTTTGTTGGAGGACAGTCTCACATACAACATTGCTTACGGTACTACCATTGACAATACAACCATTTAAAAAAATAAAGTGGCATGGGCAGTATTTTGAAGCTTTAGTATCGCGATACTACTGTAGTACCGATATGCCATGCAACCCAACCAGCCACTGTCAGAATTAATACAAATTGTGCACATTGCTTAACAAATGTATAAAGCTGCTCCTGTTTTGTAATCCAATCAGAAGTTAAATTATAACATATATTTGAGAATATTAGTGCATTTGGATGCTCATATACACAGAAACACCCCCCAAAAAACAATCATTCAGTTTCTGATTGTGTGTGAGAGTGATGGGACATTAATAAAGGTTTTTACATGTTCTTCTTCTTCAGTTTCAGAGGGTGTGAAGCTGAATCTGGTTGTGTGCGGGAGTGATGGGACATTCAAATCCTCCATATCAGAGCAGATCCTGAGAGACGTGGCANAATGGGAAACTAAAGCCGCCAATAGGTGGCAGCAATTAAGTGTTAATGAAGTGTTAATGAGTCACTGAATCATTCAAATGATTTGTTCAAAATGTCTGATTTCTTCAGGAATGAAGCAAATGACTGTTTATGAATGGCTTAGTAGTGAATCAGTGATTCACTCGATTTGTTCAAAAACACAGATTCATTCAGATACAAAAAAACAAAAACAGCACTTTTGCTTGTGCCACATTGTCAAACTATCAGGAGCATTTTAGCTGGTATATCTTGAAATTTCATCATGTTGTCCAACCAATACGACCATATAGGTCATTTTGTCACTTTTCTAAAAGTTTTCACGCGTTTCCTAAAGTGGCGCCCCTATCGACAACAGGACATTTTCATTTTAATGCATTGTTCCCTTTTATCTGCGCTATATTTCGGGTTTCGCATAGCTCAATTGGCAGCACATTGCAATAACAATATGCAATCATGAGAACGTGGGTTCGATCCCAGGGAATACATGTGCTCATAAAGTGTATATGCACTATAAATCACTAAGGGTAGGTCTAGGGATGGTGTGGCTGTAGTTGCTATTGAAAGAAATAAGTTTTGCTAAATGGAAACAGGAGAAATGGTGTAAAAACTCCACATATTGCATTTAAAGGTGCCCTAGAACCCTTTTTCACAAGATGTAATATAAGTCTAAGGCAGGGGTATTGAATTAAAATTCTAAGAGGTCCAGTTAGAAAAAAATCAGCAACCAAAGGTCCGCAACATCACAATGACTAACTTGTGTTATCATTCAGTGCCACAGCCTAGTAGTTGTATGAAAATATGTAAGTAGCCTAGTCAAGAGACGACTGTCAAATAAAATGAAAGTACAAATTGAATAATATTTTAACAATATTTATTGTCATTTTATATATTGAGCTGTAGGGAAATAATAAGTACTCTAATAATAAATGATCAATTTAAATAAAATAAAGGCTGCATTTAAAAATAAAATAAATAAAACACAACAGAGAGCTTTTGAAAAATGTGCATCTCAAAATAAAGTGCTCGTCGTCTCTCCCTGTGTGTGTGTGTGTGTGTGTCTCTCTCGCTGTCTGACTCGAGTAGTATCACATGACATGATTTACAATGCATGCTATTGGTCTGTGAGTTTCCTGGGCCGTGCTAAACCAGTACCATAGATGCTAGAAAAGCTGCGCGGGTTAAAATAGAAACGCTCCAACAAAAGTCAATAATTTATGGGTTATTGGTCCGGGTCCGGATAGAACGGCGGCTGGGTCCGGATCCGGACCGCGGTCCGCCTATTAGTGACCTCTGGTCTAAGGTGTCCCCTGAATATGTCTGTGAAGTTTCAGCTCAAAATACCCCATAGATTTTTTTTTAATTCAGTTTTTTAACTGCCTATTTTGGGGCATCATTATAAATGCGCCGATCCAGCACGTGTCCCCTTTAAATCCTTGTCCTCCCCGACCCCAAGCTTGCAACTCTATAATACATTGCATAAACAAAGTTCACACAGCTAATATAACCCTCAAACTGGATCTTTACAAAATGTTCGTCATGCAGCATGTCTAATCGCGTAAGTACAGTGTTTATTTGGATGTTTACATTTGATTCTGAATGAGTTTGATGGTGCTCCGTGGCTAAAGCTAACATTACACACTGTTGGAGAGATTTATAAAGATTAAAGATGCATTTATGAATTATACAGACTGCAAGTGTTTAATAATGAAAATAACGACATGGCTCTGGTCTCCGTGAATACAGTAATAAACGATGGTAACTTTAACCACATTTAACAGTACATTAGCAACATGCTAACAAAACATTTAGAAAGACAGCTTACAAATTTCACTAAAAATATCATGTTATCATGGATCATGTGAGTTATTATTGCTCCATCTGCCATTTTTCACGATTGTCCTTGCTTGCTTACCTGCATAAAGTCTGTTGATTCGGCTGTGCATTGCTCCAGACGTTAATACTGGCTTGTCTAATGCCTTGAACATGGGCTGGCATATGCAAAATTTGGGGGCATACATATTAATGATCCCGACTGTTGCGTCACAGTCAGTTTTATGTTGAGATTCGCCTGTTCTTCAGAGGTCTTTTGCACAAATCAAATTTATATAAGAAGGAGGAAACAATGGAGTTTGAGACTCACTGTATGTCATTTCCATGTACAGAGCTCTAATTATTTAACTATGCCGAGGTAAATTCAGTTTTCAATTCTAGGGCACCTTTAAATGAACACGCATTTTGATTGGTAATGACAGTCATGCGTCATTTCCATAGACTGTAAAAAAAGATGGACGATGCGATGCCGCTTCCTTCCATTGTAATTAACTGAATGTAAAACGTATGACGATGGGCGTTGACATGTTACGCATAAATGTCAGTTTGGGCCTGGGCATGCGCAGAAGGAATCGTCAGTGGAGTCGCGGTATCAATCTTCCGCCCAGACGACTGCGTCATCATTGATGTATTTTAAGGCTATATAAATTATACACAATTTAAAATTCTACCTATAAAATAATAGGCTATTCTGTTTCTAGAGCAATAATATTTTTGAAACAGCAAATTCAGTAGATAAACTCAATATATTATGCCACTAGAAACAACTCTAAATAGTCAGAAACGGTCCTGCCATTTTAAATAAAGTTGAACTAATGTTACAGGAGATCAATTGCTGTAATTAGAGAAGGCTATCATTAGTTTTCTCCTGCTAATTATTATTTTATACACATAAAAATAATTAGTAACTGCCAGATAAGGATCACCTGCTTTTTTCCCGTCATGGATAACGTTAGACGTGTTATCTTAACGAATAACATTTATTAATTAGCTTATTAAGCCCACAATTAACATTACAGAGAAAAGCTCAGTGATCCGTCAGATCCTGTAGGTCGGTTAGGACAGTTTACTGCTGAACAGCTCATTTTGTTGGTGTAAAATAATACAGAAATCGAAAATTAATAGTTAGTTATATGTCTTCAATCTCCCCTCGACGCTCCGACAGTCCTCAGAGAAGCTGTCAATAAATTGTCAATCACGACGACACGCCCCGTTTCTATAGCATCAAATTGCTAGCTAAAATCAAACTTATCACAAAAATTAACAATTGAATATATATCAGCGTGATAACAACTACCTTAAATGACCAAAACCATCTTTCTGAAAATTTTATTTGAAACATAATTTATTTTTTTGTTTTCACTCATTCCCATTCGTTTTCATGGAGAGGGCGGGGTTTATGACCTGTACTGCATCCAGCCACCAGGGGGCGATCAAAGAGCCCGCAGCTTCACTTTTCAGGACGTATGAGGCACACCCGGTCATTTCATGATGACAGACGTAACATGAAACTGTCATTATTCTTACGCCAGCTAGAGGGCGCATGACTTTAAAACGTAAATATAAGTGGTTGAAAAACGACCTATTGGGTCGTTTTTTGTTGGAGGACAGTCTCACATACAACATTGCTTACGGTACTACCATTGACAATACAACCATTTAAAAAAATAAAGTGGCATGGGCAGTATTTTGAAGCTTTAGTATCGCGATACTACTGTAGTACCGATATGCCATGCAACCCAACCAGCCACTGTCAGAATTAATACAAATTGTGCACATTGCTTAACAAATGTATAAAGCTGCTCCTGTTTTGTAATCCAATCAGAAGTTAAATTATAACATATATTTGAGAATATTAGTGCATTTGGATGCTCATATACACAGAAACACCCCCCAAAAAACAATCATTCAGTTTCTGATTGTGTGTGAGAGTGATGGGACATTAATAAAGGTTTTTACATGTTCTTCTTCTTCAGTTTCAGAGGGTGTGAAGCTGAATCTGGTTGTGTGCGGGAGTGATGGGACATTCAAATCCTCCATATCAGAGCAGATCCTGAGAGACGTGGCACTTCATGGACGTCTGATCAGTCTGGTAGAGCTTCCAGCTCTCAATCGGCTCTCAGAGGAGGAAGTGATGCGTCAGACTCTCCGCTGTGTGTCTCTCTATGATCCTGGAGTTCATGTTTTCCTCCTCATTATTCCTGATGCTCCTCTCAATAATGAGGATAAAGCAGAAATGGAGGAGTTCCAGAGGATCTTCAGCTCCAGAATCAACAAACACATGATGATCCTCATAATGCAGAGTTCAGAGCATCAGACAGTAGAACTTGATGAAGAAACACAGTCTGTCATTGAGAGTTTTGGAGGACGACATCATTTCTTTGGTCCCAACACACAAGTGTCCACATTGATGGAGAACATTGAGAAGATGCTGGAAGAAAACAGAGGAGAGTTTTTCTCCACAGAGACATTTCTGGAGATGCAGATGAAAAAACTGATGAAATATGAAGAGATGAAGAAGAAAATTCATTCACTAGAGACACATTTACTGCCACAAGGTAATGACTACAAAAATGAGTCAAACTATACAACATGAAAAATTATATGAATTATTACATTTTAATTCTACAGTACTTTTATTCTATTAAAATTGTATAGGCCTACATTTGTGTTTTTAAACAGCAGAACTGCAACATTCAACATTAAGTTCTGAAATTCAAAATTCAAAAATTGTAAAATTTTGATTGAACAAAAAAAAAGTTTAAGGTCAACCTTCAGTGTTCCACAGGAAATGTAGATTGTTAGAACATCACAACTGATCATTTTGGCCAGATAGTGTGAAGCTGAAAGATTTTCTTTCTTTCCGTTTTTTTTTTTAAATCTAATTACACTGAAAGAAATAAAAACAACAACATGAATTTCAGTTAGGGTGAATTAATATGATTAATTGTTTTCTTTTAAGTAAATGTATTAAATGACAATGACTGTATTAAAAAGAATTGACTCTGTCTGGCTGAACCCACTCACCATCTAACTACAGGCATGGGGTAAGTTGTGCCAAAGCTTATTAAACTCTTTCAGTAAGGCGAAAGCGGCACAACACTTTAGAATTTTAATTTCTATAATGTAACAAACTAATTTGACAAAATAGTGAAACAGGTGAAAAGTGGCTCATCTTACCCCAAACCTGATCTTGTCACTTAAATAAATTAAGATATTTTCTTAAATTCCTGTTTGATTTGTTTCATTTTTAATGCTTTTTAATCTTTTACATTTTCAGGTTCAAGAGAAAACATGGATGAAGTGAGGATTGTGCTGCTGGGAAAAACTGGAGTTGGGAAAAGTGCAACTGGAAACACAATCTTAGGAAGAGACGCATTTAAAGCAGAAACATCTCAAGAGTCAGTGACTAAAGAGAGTCGGAGAGAAACATCTGAAATCAATGGCCGACACGTTACTGTGATCGACACTCCAGGACTGTTTGATACTGAACTGAGTAATGAGGAGATCCAGAGAGAAATCAGCCACTGCATCTCCATGATCCTGCCTGGACCACATGTGTTTATCATTGTGCTCAATTTAGGACAACGATTCACTCGAGAAGAAGCAACATCAGTGAAGATCATCCAAGAGACGTTTGGTGAGAAATCTCTAAAGTACACCATGGTGCTCTTTACCAGAGGAGATGATCTGAAGGAGAAAACCATTGAACAGTGTTTGGGAAAACCTGGATCTCCTTTGATGAATCTGATTGAAGCGTGTGGAAACAGATTCCATGTGTTCAATAATAATCAGACTGGAGACCGAACACAGGTGTCTGATCTACTGGAGAAGATAGACAACATGGTGACAGCGAATGGAGGGAGTTTCTACTCATGTAAGATGTTCAGAGAGATGGAGAGAGAAAAACAAGAACAACAGATGAAGATACTGATGGACAGAGTCAGAGAAAAAGAAGAGGAGATGAAGAAACTTGAAGAAGAGATGAGACAAGAACAAGAAACACTTACCAATGAAATTGATCAAATTAGGCAAGAAAAAGAGAAAATAAAAACAGAAATAGATAAACTGCAGATCAAATACCACACAGAAACAGAAAGACTGATGAACAGAATAAAGAGCGAGAGGACGAAAAGAGAAGAATATATAGAAAGAGAAGAACAATATAAAACACAAATACAAGAGAAAGTAAAAGAGACACAAGACAAGATGAGACGAGAACGAGAGACATCTAGACATGAAATAGAAGAAATGAGGCAAGAAAAAGAGAAAATAAAAACAGAAAAAGAAAAACTCCAGACCCAATACAAAACAGAAATAGACAGAGTGATGAACAGAATACAGAATGAAAGACAGAATCATGACAAAGAGAGAAAGAGAAGAGAAAAAGAGTTTCATGAGAGTGAAGAACGATATAAAATGCAAATGAAAGAGAATGAGAGAGAGATACATGAGATGAAGAGAGAACGAAATGAATGGGAGAAACGAAAACTAGAGGAAAAAACAAGAAGAGAAGAAGAGGATAAGAAAAGAAGAGAGAAAGAACAGAGAGTTTATAATGAATTTAATCAAAGACTGAATGAAGAGAGAGAGAGAATGAAAAGAGAGAAAGAAGATCTTCAATATAAACATGAAGCAAAAGAAAACAAGATGAAGATCCTGATGGAGGAGAGAGAGAAGAAAATGAACAAAGAAAGAGAAGAACTGATGAAGAAACATGAAGAAGACAAAGAGAGAATAAAGATGATGATGATGGAAAAAGTGGAGCAACTGGACAGAGAAAGAGAAGAACTGATAAAGAAACTTGAAGAAGAGAAAGAGAGATTGAAGATGATGATGGAGGAAGAACGACAGAATCATGACAAAGAGAGAAAGAGAAGAGAAGAAGAGTTTAATGAGAGAGAAGAACAATATAAAAGAGAAATGAAAGAGAAAGAAGAGAGTGAGGAGAAGATCCATGAGGAGATGAAAAGAGAAAGAGAGGAATGGGAGAAACAGAAACTTGAGGAAAAGATGCGGAGAGAAGAAGAGGATGAGAAAAGAAGAGAGAAAGAGCAAAGAGTTTTGCATGCATTTAAACAGAGACTAAAACAAGAAAGAGAGAGAATGGAAAGAGAGAAAAAAGATCTTCAATCTAAACATGAAGAAGAAGAAGAAGAAAAGATGAACATCCTGATGGAGAAACTGAACAGAGAAAGAGAAGAACTGATGAAGAAACATGAAGAAGAGAAAGAGAGAATAAAGATGATGATGATGAAGAAAGTGGAGCAACTGGACAGAGAAAGAGAAGAAATGATGAAAAGACATGAAGAAGAGAAAGAGAGAATAAAGATGATGATGATAAAGAAAGTGGAGTACCTGGACAGAGAAAGAGAAGAAATGATGAAAAAACTACAAGAAGAGAAAAAGAGAATGAAGATGATGATGGAGGAGGAAGAACAGCAGAATAATAACAAAAAGAGAAAGAGAATAGAAGTGTTTAATGAGAAAGAACAACAACATAAAATGGTAATGAATGAGAAAGAAGAACTGATGAAGAAACATGAAGAAGAGAAAGAGAGAATAAAAATGATGATGATGGAGAAAGTGGAGCAACTGGACAGAGAAAGAGAAGAACTGATGAAGAAACTAGAAGAAGAGAAAGAGAGAATGAAGATGATGGAGGAAGAACAACAACAGAATAATAACAAAAAGAGAAAGAGAAGAGAAGAAGAGTTTAACAAGAGGGAAGAACAATACAAAACACTACTGAATGATAAAGAGAAGAAAGAGAGAGAGATGAAAGAGGAGATAAAGAGAGAACGAGAGGAATGGGAGAAACAGAAACAGCTAAGTCCAAGAAACCGTAAGTAGAAATGATTATAGATTACTACACAGCAAAATCACCAGACTTAAATCAACTCTGCTCGGAGTACATATGGGCGCTCTCTAAATAGTGTTAAAGTAACTCTGAATCAGAGTTAAAGTTAATGAGATAAAGCGATGAATGCGCATTAGGTGATGAACACCTGCTGTTAACAAGCAGAATAACTGAAGAAAAGATAATCCTCTTCTGCTGAGATCTTGAGAGATATAATGTATTTTATCTTCAGGTGATTTAATCTAAGACTGTGGCTGAAGTCAGTTGTGGTTCTTGTGTTTTTCTTTTCTTCATTGATTCTGCTTGTTAACAGCAGGTGTTCATCACTAAAGCTCAATCATCACTTAATCGCTTAATTATCTCATTAACTTTAACTCTGCTTCAGTGTTACTTTAACAATATTTAGAGAGGGACCATATGTACTCCGAGCAGAGTTGATTTAACTCTGGAGATTTTGCTGTGTAGATACTTGATTTTTCTAGTATCTGTTTTTGGTTTTCCTTGCATCGAATTATGTGTTTTGGTAAACACTGTTACAAAGACCACAAACTCCATAAAAAACAAGAATCAAATTGACCAACTAAAGGAAACACTGATCACCATAATGGTGAACAAACATTTTCAATAAACATCTAAACCTCTGATAATTGTAGTTGTTGTGTTTCATTTTCTGAAAGTGCAAGCATTATGTTGAACCAACATCACATTGTAACAATTATTCAATGCCATTACCACTAATTGCGTGTGCAAAAGTGATGTTGATTCAATTGACATATTAACACTGATTTAACATTGATTGTGGCTTGTTATCTGGGAAATAAATAAATAAGGAAATCAATTATTAGAACAGTGTGTAAAGTACGTTAAGGTAAAATATGTGGTTGTGTAATCTGCTTTTTTTCATACAGTGTCAAAAAAACTGCATGATAGTCCTGTTGCCAGTCTCTCACCCAGACGGATTGTTCTTCTGGGTAGAAGTGATGTTGGGAAGAGTGCAGCTGGAAACACAATCCTGGGACGAAATGAGTTTAAATCATATGCCAATAAATGTTCATATGCTCGCGCCACTGTTTCAGGCAGATCTGTGTCTGTAGTTGATACTCCTGGATTATTTGACTCACTGATGAATCCTGATGAGTTAATGGAGGAGATAGCAAGAAGTGTTCATCTATCCAGTCCTGGACCTCACGCTTTTTTCATCGTGTTTCCTGTGAATATGAGGATCACCGAGGAGGATCAGCAGATTCTTCAGATGATTGAGATGATGTTTGGTGAGGGAGTGTTAAAATACTCCATCATTCTCTTCACTCATGGAGATCTGCTAGAAGAAGAGACAGTAGAGGACCTCATTGAGGAGAACAGTGCATTAAGAGATCTAGTTGATCAGTGTGGAGGCAGATATCACATCTTAGACAATAAAAACAAGAGAAAAAGAAAGCAGGTGAATGATCTACTGCAGAAGATTGACACAATGACAGAGCAGAATGGAGGAGGACACTACAGTACCGAGATGAATTAAGATTATCCACTAGTAATATTCTGCTTAGGTTTTTAATCTTTTTTTGCTGTTAAGATTCTCCTAGATTAAATGAAATTACAGGAAATTAAATAAAATCAAACACTTTAAGAACGTTAATTCATCAAATCTATTGATTTACTATTAAATGATAAGAGTCTGTGGTTAAAGCAAGACAATAATGATAAAAAACAAACCTCTCAAAAGAACAAGAAACATGTTAGAGATGAATTGAACTGGATGAGAGGGAATTTAAATTATTTGGAAGAGTGCATATTAATATTAATATGTAGAATAATTTTGTACACTGTATAAAATGAATGTGATTTTAACAGTAAAATGTTGTAAAAAATTATAAATAGGTTAACAGTAAGTTCCTGTACTATATACTGGGAAAACTGTAAAAGTTCTTACCAGACATTTCATGTTATTTTCACAGGAAAATGCTGTAAATTTTTACAATTTTTAGAAGTAAAGATCATATCAACATATAATTTACAGTCAAAAACTGTAAACTGATATTCCCATAATTCCCTGTGTGACACTTTGTATTTTGTTTAAATAATCATGTTTCTTAATAGTTTTTGTTATCAGTTATGTACATTAGGGTTTTATGTTACATCTTCTGTTGTTTAATGAATGTTTATTGCATTATATAAGTGTTGTGGGTTACCATGATGGTGTTTTGCGTTTGCGTGAATGATTCTTTGCACCTTCATTATATTAGTATATATTTCAGCTCGTGGAAAATCTACTTATGATGAACTCTGATTCTGCATGTGGCTTTTTCTTTTACCACCTGCATTATTATGGTGGATGTCATATAGGTACAAAACAGATTTTAGTAGTAGTGTGCATTGCTGAATTTACTGGTTTACATTCATTTTTCTTGTTTGCTCTGTAAATGTGTTTACAGTTTTTCTGTATTTTTTTTAAATAAAATTATTCTGGCAACCACAGCTGCCAGCTACTTTTTTTTACAGTGTTGTTTGTCTTATTGCTTGTCCAATTGGTTTGTGTTGATAAAAATGTTATTGTGGTCATTTGTAATAAAATCATTTAGACTCAGATCAATATTCAGTTTTTTAATCAATAAAATAAGCATGCTCATGTACAGCAGAGGTTCTCAACATTTTGTGTGTCAGCACCTCAATATCCATTATCTAAGTCAGTCTTGATTCTTCTGTCCGGGTTTATTTTATGATGACTGGCTGACTGTACAGTATGCAATACTTTAGATACTCTGCTGACTCTGTATAAATATAGTATAGTTGCTGATGAAATGAAATGTATGTTGCATTTT
>RJVU01019713.1:149670-175296 GCA_003731715.1 Anabarilius grahami
TCAACCAATCACATGGCAGTTGCTTCAATGCATTTAGGGGTGTGGTCCTGGTCAAGACAATCTCCTGAACTCCAAACTGAATGTCAGAATGGTAAAGAAAGGTGATTTAAGCAATTTTGAGTATGGCATGGTTGTTGGTGCCAGACGGGCCGGTCTGAGTATTTCACAATCTGCTCAGTTACTGGGATTTTCACGCACAACCATTTCTAGGGTTTACAAAGAATGGTGTGAAAAGGGAAAAACATCCAGTATGCGGCAGTCCTGTGGGCGAAAATGCCTTGTTGATGCTAGAGGTCAGAGGAGAATGGGCCGACTGATTCAAGCTGATAGAAGAGCAACTTTGACTGAAATAACCACTCGTTACAACCGAGGTATGCAGCAAAGCATTTGTGAAGCCACAACACGCACAACCTTGAGGCGGATGGGCTACAACAGCAGAAGACCCCACCGGGTACCACTCATCTCCACTACAAATAGGAAAAAGAGGCTACAATTTGCACGAGCTCACCAAAATTGGACAGTTGAAGACTGGAAAAATGTTGCCTGGTCTGATGAGTCTCGATTTCTGTTGAGACATTCAGATGGTAGAGTCAGAATTTGGCGTAAACAGAATGAGAACATGGATCCATCATGCCTTGTTACCACTGTGCAGGCTGGTGGTGGTGGTGTAATGGTGTGGGGGATGTTTTCTTGGCACACTTTAGGCCCCTTAGTGCCAATTGGGCATCGTTTAAATGCCACGGCCTACCTGAGCATTGTTTCTGACCATGTCCATCCCTTTATGACCACCATGTACCCATCCTCTGAAGGCTACTTCCAGCAGGATAATGCACCATGTCACAAAGCTCGAATCATTTTAAATTGGTTTCTTGAACATGACAAAGAGTTCACTGTACTAAAATGGCCCCCACAGTCTCCAGATCTCAACCCAATAGAGCATCTTTGGGATGTGGTGGAACGGGACAAATCCCCATCAACTGCAAGATGCTATCCTATCAATATGGGCCAACATTTCTAAAGAATGCTTTCAGCACCTTGTTGAATCAATGCCACGTAGAATTAAGGCAGATCTGAAGGCGAAAGGGGGTCAAACACAGTATTAGTATGGTGTTCCTAATAATCCTTTAGGTGAGTGTATATATAAATTGTACTGTCATATCTGCAGTTACACCAGTCCACCACCAGAGGACCTCATCACTCCTCATTGCTACTACTAATACACAGTCAGATTCATCACAGCTGTAATTGTTTAACATTCCCAACTGCAATTATGAGCATAATTAAACCTCTACTGTCTTTTTGATGATATTGACTTAATTCATGATTTTTTTAAGGAGTTATGTATCTTAATTTTAACTTAAAATTAACTTTTTAATTTTGTTGCTAAGAATCGGGTACCTGTACTTGGCAGGGTGATTGGCAAAGTACACAGTGTAGTTACTAAAATGACCCTTTAAACCAGATTAACAGAAGTCTGCTTTGTCTGTCATGGTTTTAAATAGTCCTAGATTCAGTCTAGTCCAGAGTTTAATAAACTGATTTCCTGGAGGAGGACTGGAGCTACTCAAGGATTAAATTGAGGCATAAATTAAATCAAACCTACCCGGAGGTAACTTCAGATTAATGTTGTGACTTTGTTTGGGGGGTGGGGTTATGGGGGGAGTGGTTGTCTCCCTCACTGCAAGGGTGTAGTTTTGGTTTGAACATTGGGGGGTTGAAATGTGGAGCGTTTAACCTGGGTCTCGGGGGATATGCTCCCTCCTGAGGTTTATTTATTTGTTTGTTTTTGCAAAATGGTTCAAACATGCAGACTAGTTGATAAATCATGATAACATATCTGCAATAAAGTAGCCTATATTTAACAATCACTTGTTTACAAAGTGCCATGGGAAGTCAAACTATCTTTTCTTAAAATTTTCTTAACATTATAGCTGATTATTTGTTTGACAAAATATGTAACAGAGAGAGATTTTTTTATAATCTCCCATTTGAATCAAAGATCAGTTTTGGTTGCATGCATTGTTGCGATAAAATAATGTTTTGCACATTACTTTTGACATATTATTGACTGACTCACGCATCTGCCTACACTCATTTAGAAAAAAGGTACAAAAGCTGTCAATGGAGCGGTGCCCTATCAAAAGGTACATCTATATAGTGCATATTTATACCTTAAAGTTACCAAAAGTGTACATACCTAAATGGTACATAAGCAACACTGATATATATATAATGTAAGTGGCGTGCGGCCCATTAAGCTGCGATTGCTCTGCATACCCAAGCCATTTGTGGACTCTGCAATTAATATTAACATTATAAATTACAATTAAATCCCTTGTTTGAGGTGTATCATAAAGCCTACATGATTGGTGTGTAACTGTCCATAATTTATTTATTTGCCAAACGATGCTAATTTTCTTTAAATCTGCAAGTCACAAAGACTTCCGGGTAAGCTTATATACTGCATAACATTTTTTATAACCAAAGATTGACACTGTATTCTAGCCTATAACTTTAACATTACAGTTCCTAATCATAATTTGTATTTCAACTGAAGACTTGTAATACTGTTACGCTCCACTTTGTCAGGTATTCAGCAGCCTACAAGTTCACTGATTCAGTGATCTTTTTTTTTTTTATCTCATTCTTTCCGTGTACACAATGCTTACAGTCATAGTTTTAAATTTCAGTTTTCACAATTATTTATTCAGGTCTGTCTCTGTCTCTGTCTTTTTTTCTCGCTTTCGCCGCCAATGACTGAATTTTCTGGCTATTCATGTTTTCACTGTTATACAGTAGTGGGCGCTTTTAGGCATATTCTGAAAGAATACAGAATATCCGGATCAAAACTCAGGGGAAAAAGAAGCTGAAACAAGTGATGGAAGATTGCTCACGCAAACGTAAAATAACGCATTCATTAAACATTAACAGCATATAAATCAAATCTGCCCAACATTACTGAATGAATTGTTGAACCCATGAAGAGGAAATGATTGTGAAGCTTTGGGGGTGTTGATGAACTCGATCTACTCCATCTGTGTTTTGATCTTCATTCTGAATCTGATCCCGGACAAAGTCTTTGACAAAACTGCAATTTCAGCTTTTTTTGTTTAAAATGTTGCCTTTTTTGAATGAAACCTACCCACATTCAAGTGTTGATAAAAAAGGATTCATGAAGGTAGACATTTTTTTTTTCTAAAATTAAAGTACAGTTAAAAGTATAGTTCAAGTATTAAAAAAATATATAAAAAGGAACATAATACTGACATAATTAATATATAAATAGTAATGATGTTATGTTCACTTAAAGAAAAATTGCAAGTATACTTGCAGTATAAAACTACTAAACTAGTTTTTACTGAGAGTATACTTCAAAGTGTACTTCCATAAGCTAAAAAAGTACTACAAGTATTAAAATAGTACACTACTAGTATACTTAAGTGAACTTGTAGTACAGATGCTGTACAAATGAGAAATGTAGTTGTGTACTAGTTTAGTTTACTACTGTTACACTTATAGTACACTTAAATGTATACTTTTTATATACTTAAAGTGGGCCAATTTAGTCCCAAGCAGTATTGAAATAGTACACTTACAAGTTTACAACTACATTGTTATTAGTATACTTACTACATAAAGTATACTTAAAAATATACTTGAACATTACTTAAGTATACTTCATAAAAAGAACTTGAAGTATATTTATTTTTCGTAAGGGTATATAGTAGATGCTAAGAACCACTTCTTAACAGTTTTAAGTTTATTTATTTATTTATTTACAAATGTGAGCACCTGTGTGTTCGATGCTCCTGTCTCACAAATCAGCAAAACTAAAACTTCTGGAGCTTCCCCCCGGTTCTCACGTACACATACATGTGCAGACTCGTTCCTCAGAAGAACATCCACCCTTTAAAGCCCCACACAAAACAGGCACAGATCATGCACTTAGATCACACCTGAACAGACTTGCTATATAATGAAGAAATTATACTGATTTGCTTCCAGAATTAAAATTATTACTTATTCAAATCAGTGTTATTCATATTTTTTATTTTTTTTTATTTTTTTTACCTAAATTTATTAAGGTGGACACAATCGAAACATTCAATTAAACACAACTTCTGGGTCAACTTCTTAGGGGTCATCGCAGAGACAGAGCGAAGCAGCTGTTATATCACTTCTCTCCAGTCGTATCTCACTTTTCTAGCAGAGGATTGTCAAAACTTTCTGCCAGGCTGTCAGAGCGAGAGTGGAGATGGCTGCTGCAAATGTTTAAAGTCTCATGCACAATTTAGGACAATCACAAACTACCTTGTTTTGTCAGAATTATATGTGAATAGGGTTTCTTGAGTTGTACAATCACAATGACACTCTTCATATCAGTCAAGCGATCAACTAATTAACCAGAGAAAATTGCTTTTAAAAGCCACTGCACTTTACCATTCTGTCTAGATAATGCACGCACACCGGCAGTCGTCGGACAGATCTCACAGCACTGATAGTATCATAAGTTGTATGGAATGTACGCCAAATGACAAGTCCAACCTGTTTCTGACTTGATAATCACAACTTTTGATTTAACATGAACATACACGCTTACAGTCATGCAAGGACAGCTGAAACAGATATTTTCCTGTTATCTGAAGTGCTTCACTGTACAAAAATTACAGTTGTGCGAAGATGGCTGAATCGAGCGTATCATCCTCACAACCTGGTGAGTCTGTTAAAAATGTTTTGACATAGAGCAGTTTTTTGAAAGTGCATTCTATATATAAAGCCTGAAACAATGAACAGTTCATGTTGCAGTAATATATTTCTGCAAAACAACATTCTGTGTAATGATAAAATTTGATAGTTTGTTTGTTTGTGTATTTTAACAGAAGAAGATCAGGACAGCTCATCGTTGTTCCATAGAAAAGGAAGCAAACAACGTATTCCTCCGGCCAGTAAGATTTGCATTTATTTTAATAAAATCTTTTACTGATATAATAGCCTATATATAATATGCTTTTGTGATACCTGTATATTTTCCTTTTTACCATTGTATAGATAAATCTATCTCTAAACACTACTGCCAAACCTAAACATACCCATTTTATATAGAAAATTAAAAGAGTAAAACTTAACGGACAGAATGGGTAGGAAAATGACAATTTTATTAACAATAGCCTATATCTTAATAGGATATTTTGAGCTGCTAATCCTACTCCTACCCCTGAACCTACCCATAACCATTTCTATGTACTATGTACAGTTATGAAGAAAAACATAATAATTTATTTATTGCGAAAATGTCAAAAGCAGTACCAAAAGTAATTCAAATGACAATATGTTGCAGTAGCAGTCCTCTCTGGCGGTATTGTTTTGTATGCATGGGGTACAGAGCAGAATATATTGTTATTAATTAATGAAAATATTAATCCGGCATCTCTCCGCCCTGCTGAAAAAAAACAGCATATGCTGGTTAAGGTAGGTTTTGGAGCTGGTATGCTGGTTTGAGCTGGTTTATGCTGGTCCTGGGCTGGTCCTATGCTGGTCTACCTCCCGGTAGGTGTGGACTCGCGCCGTTGATGGAACAACCGAGGAGGGGGGGTGGGCGCCCAGGTGCGGGGGGAGGTGCAGATGGGTACAGAGGTCTCCAGGGCGGGTCCAGGAGCTCAGGCAGTCACGGCGGGTCAGAGGCCGTGGGCGGCCATGGCGGGTCAAGAGCCTCGGGTGGCCATGGCGGGTCTGGAGCCTTGGAAGGTCATGGTAGTTCAGGAGCCCCACCCATAAGTTCCCCACCCATGGGTACATTTCTTTGGGGTAATCCGTGGTGGAAAAGGATTCGTGGGCTGGAACGTTTTGGTGGGCTGGAGCTGGCTCGTGGAGAACTGGAGCTGGGTACGTGGAGGAAACAGGCGTTTCCATCCAGATCCTTCAGCAGGTCGGCTTGGTATGCTTGCAAAACAGCCATCGTATGCAAACAAGCACCAGCCTGACCTGCTGATGTATACGCTTTACCCACTAGCCCTGATGTAACTTTTAGTGGCTTAGTGGGAAGCGGAGGGGCCTTCAGGGACGATGCTGAACCCGGGGACAGATGGCTCGCGAGCTTCTGCGATACCAGAGAGGGGGCGATGGATCTACCAGAGGAGGTCTGCTCGTCTCATGCTCGTCTCAAGCCCCGCTGATAAATCCATTTGCGAACCCTATGACATCTTTCTCCAGAGCCATGAGGAACGCTGGCCTTCTGTGAGAGGCAGGAGCGGAGCGTTCTCAGAGGAACCTCCTCACATTCAGCCCCCTCGAAGGCTGAAAGAGCATGCTCCGCTCCCAAACACATGACACATAAATCGTGTGTATCCCCACCTGTAAGGGATTGGGGGCAAGGAGGAGCACGTGGTTTAAATGCCTGGTTCGCCATAATAGTGTGAAAGATATTGAGCTGTACTATATCGGGACAGACAACAATAAACAAGACAGAAAAGCTGAAGCCCGTCTCACCGGATGTGTATTTATCCTTTCCTGGTTGTGACATCACCCTCCTGACTTCTTAGAAATATACTTAAAATTACACTTAAGTATACCTCCAGTTCAGTAATATACTTGGGTTTACTTGTTGAAACAGCCGTCTTCAAATCCCACCAGAGATTTTTTTATTGTGATCAGTCAGGTGACTGTGATGGCCACTGTAGAATCTTCCAGGACTTCTTCTGCAACCAAAACTGCTTGGGATCATTGTCATGTTGGAAAGGTCAAATGACACCCAAGCTTCAGCTTCCTCTCAGATGGCATGACGTTTTCTTCTAGGATTTCCCGATACACTTCAATGAATCCATCTTGCCTTCCACATGCTGTAGGTTTCCAGTGCCAGAGGATGCAAAGCAGCTGCAGAGCATCATCAAGCACCACCATGCTTAACTGTATAAGCAGTGTTCTTTTCAGCATATGCTTCATTCTTCTTTCTGCAGACATACCGCTGATCCACAGGTCCGAAAAGTTCCAGTTTTCTATCATTGCTTCACAAAACAGAAATTCAGTGGCTTATTTTTATGATTTTGAGCACTTTTCTTGTGCTTTTGGGTCAGTTGTGTTGAACATCTTGGAGTTCTGGCATGGAAACCGCATGCGTTTAGTACGCAGCTTATTGTGCAAGCTGAAACCTCAGTGCCTGTTGCCACCAAGTTTTGCTGCAGGTCTTTTGCAGTCACTTGATCTCCTGATCCTGATTTCCTGATCCTGCCTTCTCTGATATCTGGTTGCAGTCATTGATAGCTTCCTTTTTCTGCCCCGTCCAGGTAGTGTTACCACTGTTCCTTTAACTTTGAACTTGCAAACTATGCTTCCAATGGTGTCTCTGAGATCATTTAGTGCCTTCACTATCTTTATGTATCCTGTTTGTGAAGGGCGATGATCTCTTCTCTTAACTTTTTGGACCATACTTTTGACTTATTTCTAACATGCAGTCAAACGTGACACTCAACAAACCTAGCCAGTTCAGATATTTAAATTTCATGTGTTCTAGCTCAACTAAAGAAGCCCTTGACAGTTGCATCAGGTGGGCTTGAGACTGTTTTGCAGATTTGTGCTGTTTTGAGTAGTGCTTGAAGTACAAAAAAAATCAATACTCCCAATGCTCAGTTTAAAACACAGTCCTGAGCAAGGGAGAGTGAGGCGGCCCTTACGAAAAGAAAATATTTTTCTCTATATACGAATGATCAATGTAATGATCAGTATATTTGAAAATAAATTTATAAAGAAAATTAAAAAATTAAATATTCAAAAATAACGTTTTGGAATGGAATGTTCCTCTAACGTTCACATAAACCAAGAAAAAAACGTTCTTGATATATATAAAAAAAACTAAAAAAAAAAAAAAAACTGGACGTTTTCAAAGTTTAAAAAACATTCAGAAATAATATTTTCATAACTTGATGGGAATGTTAGCAAAACATTCTGAGAACATATTTTTGTTAGCTGGGAGTGTCTCCTTTTTTTTAGCTACAGAACTGTTATTTCATCTGTGTTAGCTGAAGTTATTTATATAGTAAGTTAGTAAAGTATGCAAAGTAGATGTTGAGGTAAAATAAGTGATTGTGTGATCCGTTTCCTTTTTTCATTCAGTGGCAAACAAACAACTGAAAGGAATTTCTGTCTCCAGTCTCTCAAACAGACGGATTGTTCTTCTGGGTAAAAGTGGTGCTGGGAAAAGTGCAGCTGGAAACAAAATACTGGGACAAAAAGAGTTCAGATCTGAGAGAGGAAGGAGATCAGTAACCCGGGAATGTTCAGAAGCTCACGCCACTGTTTCAGGCAGATCTGTTTCTGTAGTTGATACTCCTGGATTCTTTCACACAGAGATAAAAACTAAGGAGTTAGCTGTAGAGGTAGAGAGATGCGTTTATTTATCCAGTCCTGGACCTCACGCTTTTCTCATTGTGTTTCCTGTGATTATGAGATTCACTGAGATAGAGCAGCAGATTCCTCAGGAGATTGAGATGATGTTTGGTGAAGAAGTGTTAAAATACTCCATAATTCTCTTCACTCATGGAGATCGGATAGATAAACCCATAGAGGAACTCATTAAGGAGAGCTGTAGATTAAGAGACCTAGTTGGTCAATGTGGAGGCAGATATCACGTCTTTAACAATGAAGATCAGAATAACAGAGAGCAGGTGAATGATCTACTGCAGAAGATTGACACAATGATAGAGCAGAATGGAGGAGGACACTACAGTAATCAGATGTTTGAAGATGCTCACAGATTCAGACGAGAGGAAGAAGAGAGGAGACGGAGAGGAGAAGAGAGGAGAAAGCAACAAGAAAAAGGTAAGGTTTGATTAACATCAAAACATGTACATTAGCATGCTAAAAGTGTCTTCAGTGATATATTTAATTCTACTAAAGCAATGACAGTTGCTCTTAATCATGAAACTACTTCGTTAGATTCACAAACAGCAGACAGAAGCAGTCCAGAGATTAATCACCTCAACAGAAAGTCCATGATTTTACAGCAACAGTAGAGTTTTAATGAAAGTTCAGTTCATTTGACTTTGATACTCGTGTCACTGTTAATTTACTTATGATTTATACTGTCTAATACAACAAAGGTAATAATCACCAATTGGTTCAATGTTTGCTTTTTATTTCACCAATGAAGATCAAATATCATTACAGACAATGTGTATAAATGACAACCACTTTATTATATATATATACAACGTATATAACATTTTATATATATATAATATAATATGAAATAATGTTTTAAATTGAAAATTTGTAATAGCTCACTGAAACAGAAAGCTTACTTGAAAAACAAATAAAAAACAAAACAGTTTCTATCAAGCTTAGTTAGAGTCAAGATTAAGTTTTAAGTGAAAAAGAGAAATATTTAATATATTTACAATATATTTAATAAAGAGGTGAATATTTAAGGGATAATTTACTATTTTGTCATACACAAGTGTGCCTGTTATTCAGCGTTATTATTAACAACAGTCATTAACAGCCATTATCACATGACAACAGACCAATCAGAATCAAGTATTCTAGAGAGCCATGTAATAATGGAGTGTTAATTGCGATGTTACAAAATACAAGAAAATATAAAATAATCATTAGAAACTGTATGGACTAGGTAACAAAAATATATAAAAAATGCATTTATTTAATATGAATATTAAATAAATATTATTATTAACATTTGGTGGAGGTTTTCAGCTATGTTTTATTATATTCTAAACAAACTGGCAATGCTGTACTGACTCTTTATGAATTAGGAAGATCAGGTGAAAGGGATGTCAGTACATACATGCTACATGCATCCAAACTGTTCTATTTTGTCTTACCACTTGTTGATGTTATTTATTTTTAGGTTGTGGGATAAAAATGGGTGGAACACACTTAATGCCGAAAGTGTGCTTACATTTGGTCATGCTGGGAAGAACAGGAGCTGGGAAAAGTTCAACTGGAAACACGATACTGGGACGACAAGCTTTTAGTTTATTGAAGAGTTACAAATCTGTCACTCAAGATATTGCTGCAGAAGTCGGTGAAGTGTGTGGATTTGCAGTCATTGTTTATGACACTCCAGGAATTTCTGGTACAGAGAGAGAGGAAGAACTTAGACAATTTGAAGAGATCATTCAGAAATGTGGATCAGGCCTGTGTGTATTTCTGCTGGTTCTCCAAGGAGACCGATTCACTCAAGAAGAGCAGAAAATCGTGGAGAAGATTGAGCAGCTGCTGGAAGAAAAACACATTGAAAACACCTGGATTCTCTTCACCAGAGGAGATCAACTGGGTGAAGAAAACAAGACCATAAATAAAGTCATTAACGAGACTGAATACTTGAAGAAGCTTACTCAGAAATATGAGGGCAGATTCCATGTGTTCAACAACAAGACAAAAGGACCGAGTGACCAAGTGAAATCTCTGATAACTAAAGTTTTCCAGAGGAACTTACAGAGATGTAAGTATAATATAACTAGATCTTAGGGAAGGTTCACATAAGGCATAAAGGGATAAAGCTGTGTTCGTTCAAATCAAAAGATTATTTCATTTTATTTCTTACAGTATTCACAGGTTTCCCAGTATTAGTATTAAGTATAACGTTTAAGAAATGTTTTTGGCATAAATAAAAAGTGGCTTAAAACATACGAAAATTTGTAAAGACAACAAACCAAAGTAGTTTAAGCATTAGTGAGACTCTCTTTTATCTGCACACAGAGTTATTTACCATATGGAAACTGTAGTATGTTAGCATAGTAATAGGCATTTATCACACTTCCACTTTCAAATAGTAGCATAAAAAATCTTCCGCTGCAGCCTGTATCAATCAGTCTTTATCGCAGTATGTTTACATGACATGAGCAGAACTCTTAACTCCAGTTTACATGCAATTTTCAGTACTCTGATTATTCACGGTATGGTTATACCACACTCGCAGTATATATGTTACCGGCCGTTGTTTTAATCTACTTGCATCAAATTCAAAATACATTTTTATGGACGTACTAGATATTATTTGGCGGCGTGATGAACATCACAATACCGGGTTTGCCTACGCTGCTGTTGCGTTCTTCGCGCCATCTGGATGAAGATAAAGAGCAGAGACTGTGCTACGAGTTGTGTTTAAAGAGTTTAGCGATTTGGAAAAAAAAAAACTTCAGAATAATGTCACAGAATTCATTCACAAAGTTGTGTGAAGAACACACAGTATCTGTGTACACCCGAGCACATGCACACTTCGGTCAGAGCGGGAATAATGCGATTAAGGTGTTAAATTTCCTGTATATTGTGATTAAAATCGGTGTACACCACCTAGTTTAAAGGATTAGTCCACTTTCAAATGAACATTTCCTGATAATTCACTCACCCCCATGTCATCCAAGATGTTCATGTCTTTCTTTCTTCAGTCGAAAATAAATTAAGGTTTTTGATGAAAACATTCCAGGATTATTCTCCTTATACAGTGGGTACGGAAAGTATTCAGACCCCCTTAAATTTTTCACTCTTTGTTATATTGCAGCCATTTGCTAAAATCATTTGTTCATTTTTTTTCCTCATTAATGTATACACAGCACCCCATATTGACAGAAAAACACAGAATTGTTGACATTTTTGCAGATTTATTAAAAAAGAAAAACTGAAATATCACATGGTCCTAAGTATTCAGACCCTTTGTTCAGTATTTAGTAGAAGCACCCTTTTGATCTAATACAGCCATGAGTCTTTTTGGGAAAGATTTTTCACACCTGGATTTGGGGATCCTCTGCCATCCTCTGGGGATCCTCCAGTTCTGTCAGGTTGGATGGTAAACATTGGTGGACGGCCATTTTTAGGTCTCTCCAGAGATACTCAATTGGGTTTAAGTCAGGGCTCTGGCTGCTTAGGGTCATTGTCTTGTTGGAAGGTAAACCTTCGGCCCAGTCTGAGGTCCTGAGCACTCTGGAGTAGGTTTTCGTCCAGGATATCCCTGTACTCGGCCGCATTTATCTTTCCCTCGATTGCAACCAGTCGTCCTGCCCCTGCAGCTGAAAAACACCCCCACAGCATGATGCTGCCACCACCATGCTTCACTGTTGGGACTGTATTGGACAGGTGATGAGCAGTGCCTGGTTTTCTCCACACATACCGCTTAGAATTAAGGCCAAAAAGTTCTATCTTGGTCTCATCAGACAAGAGAATCTTATTTCTCACCATCTTGGCAAACTCCATGCGGGCTTTCATGTGTCTTGCACTGAGGAGAGGCTTCCGTCGGGCCTCTCTGCCATAAGGCCCCGACTGGTGGAGGGCTGCAGTGATGACTTTCTACAACTTTCTCCCATCTCCCGACTGCATCTCTGGAGCTTAGCCACAGTGATCTTTGGGTTCTTCTTTACCTCTCTCACCAAGGCTCTTCTCCCCCGATAGCCGGACGGCCAGCTCTAGGAAGGGTTCTGGTCGTCCCAAACGTCTTCCATTTAAGGATTATGGAGGCCACTGTGCTCTTAGGAACCTTAAGTGCAGCAGAATTTTTTTTGTAACCTTGGCCAGATCTGTGCCTTGCCACAATTCTGTCTCTGAGCTCTTCAGGCAGTTCCTTTGACCTCATGATTCTCATTTGCTCTGACATGCACTGTGAGCTGTAAGGTCTTATATAGACAGGTGTGTGGCTTTCCTAATCAAGTCCAATCAGTATAATCAAACACAGCTGGACTCAAATGAAGGTGTAGAACCATCTCAAGGATGATCAGAAGAAATGGACAGCACCTGAGTTAAATTGATGAGTGTCACAGCAAAGGGTCTGAATACTTAGGACCATGTGATATTTCAGTTTTTCTTTTTTAATAAATCTGCAAAAATGTCAACAATTCTGTGTTTTTCTGTCAATACGGGGTGCTGTGTATACATTAATGAGGAAAAAAATGAATTTAAATGATTTTAGCAAATGGCTGCAATATAACAAAGAGTGAAAAATTTAAGGGGGTCTGAATACTTTCCGTACCCACTGTATCTCCTTCAATGGCCTCCAGACGGTTGAAGGTCAAAATTACAGTTTCAGTGCAGCTTCAAAGGGCTTTAAATGATACCAGACGAGGAATAAGAGTCTTATCTAGCGAAACTATTGGTCATTTTCTGAAAAAAAAAAATTAAAATGTATATGCTTTATAAACACAAATGTTCGCATCACAAGTGCTTCCGCCAGACTGCGATTCCATATTCTTCAAAAAGCGAACATTTGTGTTTATAAAGCAGATACATTTAAAAAAAAAAATGAAAATGACTGATCGTTTCGCTAGATAAGACTCTTATTCCTCGTCTGGTATCGTTTAAAGCCCTTGAAGCTGCACTGAAACTGCAATTTTGACCTTCAACCGTTTGGAGGCCATTGAAGTCCACTATAAGGAGAAAAATCCTGGAATGTTTTCATCAAAAATCTTCATTTCTTTTCGACTGAAGAAAGAAAGACATGGACATCTTGGATGACATGGGGGTGAGTAAATTATCAGGAAAATTTATTTGAAAGTGGACTAATCCTTTAATGCGATTATAGCTATTATGATTATGAGCTTAATTGCATTAGTTCAATCAAAGTATTGCGTTTATGATGTAAAGTTTAATCGCAATATTGCAAAAATCCCATTATAATCGCATTATGAGGGTGCATGTAAATGCACTGAATGGCTCTGCCCATAGCAGGGGATTGTGGCAATTTGTTTATGTAAAATTAAGCACATATGTCTTCTAAAGACACCAAACTCAGTTTAGAATCATTATTTGAGTATTCTGAAACAATTTAAATTCCTTTATGATACTAATCGGAGACAGATGTGACGACACACAGACTGTGATAAAGGTCAAAGTACGTGCCAAGATGAAATATGTGAATGTGAATGTGAATGTTATAATCTATTTTCTTTTGTCATACAGTTTCCAAAAATCCTTGGCAAAGTATTCCCATCAGGATCCAGGACACCTCTGATGACAGTCTCTCTTACAGAAGGATTGTGTTGCTGGGTAGAAGAGGTGTTGGGAAGAGTGCAGCTGGAAACACGATACTGGGACAGGAAGTGTTCAAATCCACAAATGACTCAAATGCAATAACCCGTGAATGTTCAGAGAAACGTGTCACTGTTTCAGGCAGTAAAGTATCTGTAGTTGATACTCCTCCATTCTTCGACACCGAGATGAATCCAGAGCAGATAATGACAGAGATAGCCAGAAGTGTTTATTTATCCAGTCCCGGACCGCATGCTTTTCTCATTGTGTTTAAGGTCAATATAAAGATCACTGAACAGGAGCAGCAGATTCCTCAGATGATTGAGATGATGTTTGGTGAGGGAGTGTTAAAATACTCCATCATTCTCTTCACTCATGGAGATCTGCTAGAAGGAAAATCCATGGAGCAAGTCATTGAGAAAAACAATGCATTAAGACGTCTAGTTGATCAGTGTGGAGGCCGATTTCACGTCTTCAACAATAAAGATCAGAGAAACAGAAAACAGGCCTATGATCTACAGCAGAAGTCTAACATAATGATAGAGCAGAATGAAGGAAGATACTACAGTAATGAGATCTATGAAGATGCTCAGAGATTTAAACAAGAGGAAAGAGAGAGGACACTGAAAGAAGAAGAGTTGAGACGGAGAGAGGAAGAGGAGAGAAAACCACAAGTGAAATTCCGCAGTGTTTTGATTGTTACTGCTGTCTGTGCTGGAGCTGCTGTTGCTGCGCTTGTTGGTGCTGCTCTTGCTGGAGCTGCTGGTGCTACAGCTGCTGTTGGAGCTGTTGTTGGATCTGCTGCTGCTGCTGGAGCTTTTGATGATGTAGCTGCTTGGACACAGAGGAGAAAGAGAGAGGAAGAGGAGAGGAGACAACAGGAGGAAAATGAAGAAGACCGGAACTTGAGAAAGTTAAAATGAGACACAGCTATGAAGAAGTTAAAAGGTCAACTATGAAGAATGAAAGAGAGACAGAAAAAGAATGAAAAAGATTTTTATAATCTTCATCATCATTATCATCCTCACAAGCCAGGTTTCATCCAAGGATTTTTTTTTTTTTTGTAAAAATTCAAAAATGTTTAGTAATATAGCTGATGTAAATGCCATTTGTCGATAAAATTTCTCAAATATCTACAAAATCTTTTTCCGTTCTATATCGATACTTCAAATGTCACAAACAAGGGCTTTAATGCAAATTAATGTGCTGTCACATGACAGAATTAGCCTATACATGCTGCGTCTGCACATTCATGTTGCTTTCATTTCAATCTACAAAAATCACTTTACTTCAACGTCTGAATAATTAAAAGTAATGTCATATATTTGCATTTTAATTTCACTAAGCTGTTCTTTAATATTCATTAATATATAGTTTTAGCTCAAATAAATTTGGAAAATAAAGTAGTTAACTCCAAAAAGCTCTAATAAAATTTGAGAAATGTTATGTGAAAATAAGCATCAGACCATTTAACCAGTTTAAAGACACTCCGTTCTTATTTATTTACACACTTGTGCCATCTAACTGTTGTATAAATGCAATATCACACTCGTAGCCATGCAATATGACTGTATATCAGCACGCTGTGAATATATACAGCCGAATCACATCAGCGCTTATACAGCCATATCGCATGGCTACGAGTGTGATGCTGATCATATTTAGCCCAACTGACAAACTTGACTTGACAAACACCGATCTGCATAATGGTAACTTCAAACCAAACTTTTTCAATTAAACATCAATATTTAAACATCTGTTAATTCTCAATAAGAGCTTCAATAGATGTATTTACATTTAGTCATTTAGCAGACGCTTTTATCCAAAGCGACTTACAAATGAGAGTAGTAGAATCAAGTCAAGTCAACATGAGAACAACAGTATGTAAGTGCTGTGTGAAGTCACAGTTAGGTCAGTAAAGTGCTCGTAGGAAGGATTTTTTTTNTTGTTTACAGCGGACTGACAATTCCAGAGCCCAATAGAAATATGTATGACTGAAATAAAGTCAAACTGGTGTAATAATTGAAGATTGTAATGCTGTTTGTTTTGGAGATAGCGACTTTTTGGTTCAAAACCATGTTAATTTCAGCCCTGCATGGTCTCTCCTTGAAATAAGTCAAAATGGACATGATTCACTGGCATAGTAATAAAACACGATACATACATAAAGCAAGGTTGGTTTGGTATTGTTTTAATGTGGATTTGATGTAAAATAAGTGATTTAAGTTGATCAAATATCAATTTTATGTCCATCTTGATCTATTTTTCATCATTGAAATGTATTTATTATTTCAGGGTGCAAACCAGGTGAAAAAATGTTAAGTTGATCCAACGCTGGTTTGCTATTGGAATGTAGAATTTCGAATTGTGAATTTTCACTCTATCTAAAATTTTGGTGTAATTAAATGTTTTTTTCTTAAGTCACCAGCCATTGGCAGGTGTGGCAAAAAGTTCGTTTTAGGCCCTGTGCACACGTTCACATTGCAGCCCTTTTGCGCCCTCTAGTGTGAGAAACACTGCATTAAAGTAACCTCTCTTGGAGAATTCCTCAACAGCTCACAGCTTGTCCAAATCAGGTTGTCTTACATAATTGTAAAGGTTTGTGTAATGCTAACCTTTCTTTCTCAGGTGCTGGATAAGGGGTTAGGTCATCACATCAGAGACACAGAGCAAAGCAGCTGTTATATCACTCATCTCCAATCATATATCACTTCAGGCAGATGTTTGTCAGATCACCCCCTGCTTTCTGCCAAGCTGTCAGACAGAGTAAAGAGGGCTGTAACAAATCTGTTCAAAGTCTAATGCACAATTTAGGAATTTAGGAAAATCACAAACTAGCGTGCTTTGTCAGAATTATATGTGAATAGTGTTTTTTTAAGTTGTACACTCCTCATTTCAGCTGTGATCAAGTTTATTTAACCAGAAAAGATTACTATTAAAGCCACTGCATTTTTCAAAGCTGTTCAGATATGACACCGGCAGTGATGACACTGCACTGATAGTGTCATGTGTCGGGAAGTTGTATGGAATGTACGCCAAATAACAAGTACATCCAGTTTGAGTTGTTATGAGTGCAAAACTTTTGATTTAAGACAAGCAGTCACGCTTACAGTAATGCAAAGATGACTGAAACACATTTTATTTCTTAATGTCTGAAGTGCTGCTCTGTAGAAAGGTGACAATTGTGTGAAGATGGCCTACTGGAGCGAATTATCCACACATCCTGGTGAGTCTGTTCATTTTCAGAAGTTTTCAAAATACTGGACGGTTTGTCAAGGATCTGTGCCACTGGCAGTACTTTGAAAGTGCATACTTGAGGCCTGAAACAATGGACAGTTCATGTAGTAGTAATAAATTTCTGTATAACAACATTCTGTACAATGATTTTATTTATTTTTAACAGAAGAAGGTCAGGGCAGTTTATCAATATGCCACAGAAGAGGAAATATACGTCGACCTCCGCACAATGAGATTTGCATTTAAATGAAATAAGTGTAGTAGAACAAGAACTTCAAGACATGATATTAAAGAAACTGCTGTTGCTCATTTTAAAAACTAAGTATATTTTTACAAGACATTCTTTGGGTCGTACTGGTTCTTTGACAATACATATGCATGATCTTTGTTTTAAGAGTCTTAAAACAATAGTCATGTTACCAACTTCAATCATTACTGTGTTTGTGTCTCTTAATTAGGCCAGATTTTGAAAAAAAAAACACATCTACTATAAATGTTAATTAATTAACAGAACTGTTAATACTTTTTTTCACATAGTATAGTATAAATCTACATAGTTTACTGATAGTCTACTTCAAAGTGTACTTTTTATAAACTAAAAGTGTGCTACAAGTATTTAACTAGTAAACTATCAGTATACCAATAAGATCACTTGTAGTACAGTTGCCATACAAATGAAAAACTGTTGTAAACTAGTTATGTACTCAAAGTTTGCTACTGCACTTAAAGTATGCTTAGTTTTATACAGTAAAAAATGGACCAATTTAGTCCCAAGTAGTATTAGTACATTTAAAAGTAAATGTACTACTAGTACATTGATATTAACATACTTTCTACATAAACTATACTTAAAAATACACTTGAACTTTACTTAAAAAGACAGTTCACCCCAAAATTAAAATTCTGTCATTATTTACTCAACTTCTCATTCTATCTTATACAAAATATCTTCTTCTACAGCAGATGGAATAAATGTATACAGATTGGGAATAACATAAGGGTGAATAAATGATGAGAGAATTTTTATTTTTGGGTGAACTATCCCTTTAAGAATATTTATTGAAATTAACTTGAAGTATACTTATTTTTTGTAAGGAACTGTCAGATGCGTGTGTTGTTAATGCAGTCGATCCACATTTTTCAACTTGCATCTTACGGTTGTACACTTACCTGTAATGGTTACAATAAATGTTAGTATTCCCATTTGTATAAAGGATTATCTTGACAGCAAGCGAGTCTCTTTAACTTCGCACACTTTACTGAACGAGTGCTGGCACATGCCTGTGCATCAAATAGACAGAGTGGATTATAATGGGAGCGCAATCATTCAAACCTCTTTCTTCAATATTTTGCTAATTTTTGCATCCAATGTAAATGTAATCACTTCAATTATAAAAATGTCCTCTCCCAATTACAACAGCAATAATGACAGAAAGAGACTTTTCAGTAAACCACTGAAAATTACTTCATTTTCATTAAAAAATTAAAAAAAAATATGTACAAAACTGTCATTTTTTTGTCTGTTACACACCTAGAAACTGCAACATTACTATGTGCTTACACAAAACCTGTTTGTGTAATTTCAGTGTCTCTGGTCAAAGAAGAGGTGAGAATAGTGCTGCTGGGGTCAAACGCAGATGTTAAAGCCTCCTGTGGAAACACAATCCTGGGACAAAAGGTGTTCTCAGAGTCACTGCCTCCCTGCAATTTGTTTGAGAGTCATGATGGGATGGTGCTGGAGAGACGTGTGGTCGTGATCAACACCCCTGACCTGCTTGATCTCATTCTCTCTCCTGAGGAACACGACATGAGAAGATTGTTTTATTTGACTTACCCTGGACCTCATGCCCTACTCCTGGTCCTCAAGCCTGGAACATTTACAGATCTAGAGCGAGGTGTCCTTAAGCTCGTTAACAACATTTTTGGTGCAGGTGCATCTGAGTATGTGATTGTCATCTTCATGCATGAGGAGCAGATGGAGTATAGGAGCACTGAAGACTCTGACAATGTCAGAAGAGCCATTGAGACTCTCCCAAAGGCCTGCAGACAGCCACATCATCATCTACAGAGGAATGGAGACCAATTAGAGGTGCAGAAACTCCTGGAGAGCATTGAGAAGATGGTGGAGGAAAACGGAGGCCATCATCTAAAGATTTCTGATGATTCAAAACCAGCTGAGAAAAAAGAGACAATCAGAGACAATCATCAAAGATCAAACACCCTTCCTCTAGGTAAATCTTTTATCTAAAATTACAAACTGTAAAGGAACTTCTTCCCTGCTCTTTTGAATACATCCATCAAATTGAACTAAACTTTGATTTCTAAATGTTTGACTTGTCTATTGGCAAGTGTTTTAATGCCGTCAAGGATATCACGATCTTTTAAGGGCTGTTCACACTATGAATAATATCTATAAAGATAACTATTACCTATACTATTATCTATTAACCATGACCAAAGCACGATGCACGTCCTGATTTTTCTGAGTTAGATGCGTTCCTGGGTCAACATATTTTGTTGATCCTGGAACAACATTCTAGTCTGAAAATTTAGTCTTAACCCCATTCCTACCAATAAACCTAATCCTACCCATAAGTTATCCCAAAAATCAAAGGGAAATGATAGATGGATAACACTGATGTAGAAGCGCCAATTCATAATTTTAAGCCTAAACTTGACATAATCTGTAAACTTGTCTCTCAAATCTGATTGGTTGATTGGAATGTTCTTCCAGGATCACCAAAAATGTTGACCCAGGAACATGTTGAACTCAGCAATATCAGGTTATGCGATGTTACATGCCTTTAAGTCTTGTTTACAAACATCTTTGTAGCGAAGTTTAGGCCTTCCTACTGGCCTAGAGCCAGTAGCAAGTTCACCATACAGCAGGTTTTTAGGGATATGGCCAGTATTCATGTGGCTAACATGACCGAGCCAACACAGCCATCTCTGAATGTATACACACAGCAAAATCCTCAGAGTTAAATCAACTCTGCTCAGATGACATATGGTCCCTCTCTAAATAGTGTTAAAGTAACACTGAAGCAGAGTTAACCCTCTGGGGTCTGAGGATTTTTGGGGCCCTGGAGAAGTTTTGACATGCCCTGACATTTGTGCTTTTTTCAGTTGTTCATAAGCATATAAATGACACAAGTGTCATTACACTGTATTCAGCACAAACTAGGCTACCATAATATGCGAGGAACATGTATGTACATGTTTGTATTTTTGAAGGAATAATGTTTATGCGTGGTTATTGAAAAAACAAAAAACTTAATTCACTGAAATAAGGCCAAAAAAAGTATATTAAATCTGTGTTCATAAGGCTTCTGGGTATTGGAGGTTGTAGACTAGAGTTTTTGCTTCAGAATTATGTAAAAATTATGCTGCCTACTCCTTCATATAAAACAATATATTGATTTAGTTTTTGTAAGACACTTTTTGTCAAGCAAAACAGTATGCATGGAGGCGTGAATGATCGTGAATAATGGATCATTCTCACCTGAGAAGACAAAACAATTGAATAGTAATGAGCTGAAATGACTTGCATATTAATGAGCTCTTTCAGTCAGGTAGGCTGTGAAAAAAACCCTCTGTAATCATGTCTCAGCTCCATTTAAAATAATGGTATTCTATTATATTCTTTAAAATATAATGTATTTCTGTGATGCAAAGTGTCTGAACAATTATGTTACCTCTATGGCATTTCATATAGGCTTTTAGCTTAAAAGCATGCACATTTGGAGAAATATTGATGATTCTTATATGTTTATGTCAAATTTCTATACAGAGGAGTAATATTTATTCTATATTTATTCTCATCACTATGAGTGCTGGATACTGTGTTTTCAATTCATACTTGCAGCCGGAGGGCGCTCTGTACACCTTTAGTCCACAAATCCATATAAAGAAGAAGAGAACCAGGAACTAACTGTATGTCTTCTAGAGCTCACCATGGCTTTAACTTTCAGATAAACACTTTTCAAGATAATAAATACACGATTGAAACTATGTCTGCATGTATTGACTAAATTTGCGTCTGAATAGCGCTCCCTCCGTGGGCGTGGCCGCATTAGCGGATAATGAGCTGAATCACGGACTTCTGACATGGCTCTCTTCTCATACAGATTACATAAACACAGAAGGTTTGTTTTCGATTTGACTTACACGATTTAAAAGCTGACATCTCAACGTTTCTTTTGACATAAGTGTAATATTTTTGTCATTAGAATTCACTAAGTTACAGTTCATTTTCTGAGAACTATCAGATTGGAGTTCGTTCAGAGGGAGACGAGAGATCACGCATCATGTTAGTTTTCTTTATTTTACAAAAAGCACAACATTTTGTTTTTACTCTGAGTGTACACAAATAAAAGAAGATATTCCACAGATTAAAATGGTGTATAACTCTTAATTATATGTGCAACATTGATGGAGTATTTTGAGTCTCTTTCACACTGGTAAGAAAAAAACCGCGATAGTATCGCCGGCGTGACCGTCAGACCTCAGAGTGTTAAAGTTAATGAGATAATTAAGTGATTAATTAAGTTATGATTGAGCATTAGTGATGAACACCTGCTATTAACAAGCAGAATCACTGAAGAGAACCACAGTAATTACAAATGACTTCCAGCCACAGTCTTAGATGAAATCAACTGAAGATGATAAAAGACATTAAATCTCTCAGGATCTGATTAAACAACTCTTTCAGTGTTATTTTAATTCTGTGTAGAGAGGGACCATATGTTCTCTGAGCAGAGTTGATTTAACTCTGGGGATTTTGCTGTGCACTAGGGCTGGGCGATATATCGCATGCGATTGTCACGTGCATTTCGTCAGTAAAGCCGGTTCCCCGATTACCGCAAAATCACCATCACCTGCTTTCAAATGGAGCGGCATTTAATAGACAGAACCGTAGATCACTGACAAGCCACGCAATATCGCGTTCATTATCGAAGGCGATTCATCTTCGATAATGAACGCGATATTGTCGCGTTCATTATTAATTGGAACATGCATTATACAGGCATGTTCCAATGAACTTCGATAATGTCAGTGAACTACGGCTCTGTCTATTAAATGGCGCTCCATTTGAAAGCAGGTGATGGCGATTTTGCGGTAATCGGGGAACCGGCTTTACTGACGAAATGCGCGTGACAATTGCATGCGATATATCGCCCAGCCCTACTGTGCACCATCCTCTGACTGATTGGAGGCGTATGACAGCAGCAGAGAGAAAAAATGCCAAATATTTTTGGTGCCAGGACACATCCTTGTTTCACGTCACTCCAGATTAGGAAGGGCTCAGAAAATGTGCCATCATACTGGACGGTGCCCTGCATGTTTTCATGGAAAGATACAACCCATCCTCAAGAGCTTGGGAGGGCATCCAATCCTTTGAAGTAAGATAAAAATTCAGTTCCTGACATAGTCAGATTCCTTGGTTAGATCAATGAAGGAGATGTAAAGTGCTCTCGGCACTTCTCCTCCCTACTCTGAATCCACACTGAGCTTCAGGATATACACTTTCTGCTAGTGGTTTCAACCTGTTGAGAACTACAACAGCAAAGGCTTTCCCAACAATACTGAGAAGGGATATCACTCGATGGTTGTTACAATCATTGCGATTCACTTTATTCTTGTAGAGGTTTATAATATTTGCATCACGCATATCCTGGGGCACTGTAACAGAAGTTCATGGAGATGGCTGAGGAGAATGCCCTTCTTGTCAGCCTTGATGACTTCTGGAAGCATCCCTTCATTTCTGGGTGAAAACTTCTGTAAAAAAACTTTGACCCACTAGTAATGACTGAAGTATTACCAAATCCTTTACAAGGAATTACTAATTATTTGGATCAGGATTCTTAAGTGAGAAACATGATAACTCTCTAGTAACTACAGAAGTCATTGTAACTTACTAACATTAAAAACATTACTAGTGTGTTACCATGACCTTCAGGGGAAGGGGAACCACTTTTGGTGCTATGTATCTTTATATCTTTAAAGGTGCTCTACAACACCTTTGGCAAATGATGCTATGTGGAACCCATAAGGGGTGCCATATTGCATTTTATTTCTTCAAAAAAAATGGTGCTAAACAGCACCAACAGTGGTTCTTTGGCTTGTAAAGAGCCTTTAAAGGGGCTTAACAGGTTCTTTGTATGGCAGTGGTGCTATATAGCACCTTAACCACCCCAAAGAACCACTGAAGAACCACTGAAGAACCATACAGGGGCTTAACAGGTTCTATATATGGTAGCAGTGCTATATAGCACCTCAGTCATCGCAAAGAAACGGTGAAGAACTACAACACTTAAAGTGGTTTCCCTATGATTACGAGCCAAAAAAACACTTTTAGTACTATATAGCACCATTTTTTTAGAGTGTTCTAAAGTGTTACCCAATGAGACTGCAATAGTCTCTCCTACCACTGGAGGCAGCCCGTAGTTGGGCTTATATCTCGTAAGTGCTACCCCGGTGTTGTTTCTGTCACTGTAAACAGCAGTGCCTGAGTGACCTCTCCAGGGCACAGGGTGCATCACCTTTAACATCCCATGCCTTATTTGAAGTTCCTAATTGTGAGAGTACTGTAAACATTTTGTCATTTATCTGTTTATAATCAAATAATATCTAATCTTTAATGTTATACTCAACATATCTTATTATGGGTGATTTTATTTTCAGAAACCAAAGCAAGGGGAAGTAAAAAATTTGATCATCCTAACAGTAAGTCGATTAAGTTATATATTTTACCAAATAGGTTCTATATAAATATTACTGCATATTATATATATTGTTATTATATCTAGTGAATTGTTTGTTCAGGTTTTACATTTATTGTGGAATCTAGTTAAGAATTATTTATTTACACATGAATTACATCAAAGCCATTTTCATTTCATATTCAGCCAGAACATTCAAACATGTTTAAATTGTCAGTATGATTACTGTGGTATTTGGTGCAGGTTCTTAGGTTTTTTCTTTACAGTATATTGTTTTGTGTTTCAGTGTGTGATCTGAGGATTGTTCTTCTGGGGAAGAATGATTCAGAAAACCACAAAGTTAGAAACCTAATCTTGGGAATAAATGTGTGTGACAGTGAAGAATTGGCAGCTTTACTAAAGCACAGTAGAACAGTGAAGGGCAGACATGTGACCATCATCAACAGTCCTCAGCTGCTCCAGACAAACATCTCAGATCATCAGATCACACAGACAGTGAGAGAGTGTGTAGATCTGTCTGATCCAGGACCTCATGTCTTCATACTCGTACTGCAGCACAATGACTTCACTGAGGAGGACATGACAAGAGTGAAACACGTGCTGAAACTATTCAGCAAAGAGGCGATTAAATGCACCATTGTGATCACCACTGATGAAGAGACCGATGGCTCAAAAATGAGTCCTACGGGAAAGAATACAAGTGTTCATCAGTTGATAATGGAGTGTGATGAAGGATGTCTTCAGCTTGATGAAACAAAACCAGAATTGTGTTTTGAGATATACAAGAGGGTTGATAAAATACTCAAGGGAAACCAGGAAGACCATCTCACATGTGAGATACAAGAAGATGTGAAAGAAACACGAGTGGATGAAGAGCCTATCAATTCAGCAAAAGGAACCAAGAAGAGCACTTACCAAAAAGATGATGGAAAACACAAAAAGATGAAGTTAAAAATAAAGAGAAGAAGTGAAGGAAGACATTTTTGTAAGTTTTCAGAATTCGTTTTTAAGATTAAAGATTGTCTTTTTCAGAGATAGATGATATTATATCAGATAATACATGTTTAAATACAGTAGTGTCTAATCCCGTTTGATTTAAGCAGCAATATAAGATATATTACAATTACAATTTTAATCTAGCTGATTAAATAATCTTTGCAGTTTGCACAGTCTGAGCGATACTTATTACCGTTGTTAAACTTGTACCTTGTTGACTGTGTTCAGGAAAGTTGTGAATCATTCCATGTATATAAATTGTACAGAAAGTGCAAGACAATTTTTTAAAAACAAAAACAGAAAAGTCTGCTCTCTAAAACATATTTATTTAGCAGCAGGAGATACAATACTAATGTTTCGGCTTTCTGCCATATATGATGTATTTTTGTTTCTCAATGAATTATATAGAAAATGTAAAAACAAATTAACACTCCGTCAAACAATCCATCTAGTCCAATCCAATTTAAATAAAAATAAAATAAATAAATAAATAGTGGAACACGTTATACAAGATTTGATATAGTATAACTTATTTGTAGAAAACATGCAAGTTTTGCATTGCAAGACATGATATACAGTTATAACGTGGAAAACAACCCTGTATGTTTTTTTGTCCACACACTCAACATCTGATTTAATTAATATATTTGCCTTTTTTTATTATTATTATTAATTTATTATTATTATTTTTTTATCTCTTATC
>RJVU01019713.1:175310-187763 GCA_003731715.1 Anabarilius grahami
GGGCAAAATCTTTTAGTTGGGAGCCTCTTCTTGTGCTTTTCTTCTTTGCAAGCATCAAGGGGTTCCCAACAAAAAAGCCTTTTAGAAATTGAAGATGTTGAAAAAGAGGTGGAAAAACTTGATTCAGTGGAGTCTGTAAGTTCACCTCGTGGACGTGAAACACAATGTTTTCCCAGGTTCACATTCATTTGTAGACCTTGTTGTCTCTGTAATCCATTGTGTCTCGTTTGACTTGCAAAGTTTAAAAGTGGTCAAGTCCTCTCGAAATTTCTTGAGTTGTTCCTGGATGTTAGTTTGTAGTTCATCTAATTTGTCTTCATTGTACATGGTTTCAGTTTATTTCCCCATTCCAGAATAGAAGTTTTTATAGAAGATAATTCCTTAGAAGCAGGTTCTACAGCCAATAACATCAAGTCGAGCGAAGAATGGTTTAATATCTTACATCAACTTTGACAAAATTCAGTGTTTTCTTTACCAATGGTAGGAGCTTTTTCATTTCGAAGGCCCCTAAAAACACTTTTAATAAAGGTCCTCAGTGGTCACTTAAAGATCCCAACTGTTACACTTGCGGAGTAGGAATGGCAGCATGCAGTGTAAACATTCTTTTTTGTAAAATGTTTACATTCATTCTTTTCATTTATTTATTTATTTTACAGTTGATGCAAGAAAGCAATCTCCAAAATGGATTCGCCAATGTAAGTTATTAATTAAACTACAGCTAGCTATATTTTTTAATGGTGCTTTGAAGTGATTGGTGTTAAGACGTACCAAATGATGTACCAAAGCTTGAAATGAGTATAATGTCCCTTAATCTGTTTTTCAGTGTCACTGAATTTCTCTGGAAAACAGAGGCTAAATCTGGTGCTATGTGGAAGTGATACAACACTTAAGGACTCTGTGTCAAAACTTTTACGAGGGAAAATTCTAAAACCTTTACATGAGAGAGCAAGCAGTGAAGAGTGTGTGAAGAGAGAGGAGAAGATTCATGGATGTCTGATCAGTCTGGTGAAGCTCCCAGCTCTCAGTCAGCTCTCAGAGGAGGAAATGATGCATCAGACTCTCCACTGTGTGTCTCTCTGTGATCCTGGAGTTCATGTTTTCCTTCTTGTTGTTCCCATTGGTCCACATACTGATGAAGACAAAGCAGAAATAGAGAAGATCCAAAAAATATTTGACTCCAGGGAGCATTTTATTGTTCTTTTCACAACTGAGCTTACTGTTGAAGAAATTGTGTTTGATTTTGTCAAATCCACAGAAAGTCAGAACTTGATCAGATTCTATGGGGGTCAGTGCAGTGTGTTGGGATTAAAGGAATCTGAAAACTCAAGCCAGATCCCAGATCTACTGGATTACATAAAGAAGATGAAGACTGAACCCTATTCACTTCAGACGCATATGGAAGCTCAAGAGAACCGATTCAGACATGGAACAGAGGAAAGACTGAGTGAAAACAAAGAACAAAAGAATCAGCCAGAGGGTGAGTGATATTTTTTTTATTATTATTATTATTGTGCATCTTCATAATAATGAGTTCCTCCAATTTATAATTTTCTTTCAAAAACAAAGGGTAACAAAATCAATTAGATTTAATAATAGATACAGTAACAGATACTGTACCTCCCAATAAATAACAGTAACACATTGCAATTTTAGATTAGTGTTTTAGTGTACATTCATTATCATACAAATTACAGTTACTGGGACAGATTATCAACTAAAAAAGACTTACTGTTCAGGATTTTAAACGCATGGGAACGAGTCATGGATTCTTTCCTGCTATAATGACCATTAATAAACTTCTTCACTTTTTTTCTATTAGTCTTTATCCTAACTGAAACTGGATGCTTCTCAGAACATTAAAACATAGCCATCCATCCATTTCATCACTAATTTATAAAAACTTTGATTGACAGAGGGCTAAAAACTCTCAACTTAAACCTATGGTGTTCTACCAACATTTTTCAGGTGCAGAAGCTGAACCAGGTGATCAGGAGTGTCTGAGGATTGTGCTGATCGGTAGGACAGGAAGTGGAAAGAGTGCAACAGGAAACACTATTCTGGGAAGAAATGAGTTTCAGAGCCGATTAAACGCAGATTCAGTGACGGCAGTTTGTAAGAAGGGAGTTGTTGAAGTTGATGGTCAATCAGTAGCTGTTGTTGACACTCCAGGTCTCTTTGACACGACACTGTCACATGATCAAGTGGTGGAAGAAATAATGAAATGTGTTTCACTATTGTCACCTGGACCTCATGTGTTTGTCATTGTGTTGAGTTTGGGAAGATTCACCAAGGAGGAAAATGATACTATGCTACTGATAAAGAAGATATTTGGCCTGAAAGCTTCTCAGTTCAGCATTGTTCTGTTTACTAGAGGAGATGAACTTGAGGAGGAGTCTATAGAAGATTATGTGAAAAGAAATAACTCTGCAGAACTGAAGAAACTGATCAGAGATTGTGGAAACAGATTCCTGGCTTTCAATAACAGAGATAAACAAGACAAAACTCAAGTGATTCAATTGCTAAACATGATAGAAGAGCTGAAAAATACTAATGACGGTCGATACTTTACTAACAGCATGTTTGAGGAGGCAGAGATGAGCATTAAAAGAAGAATGGAGGAAATACTGAAAGAGAAAGAGACAGAAATTCAGAATCAGAAGGATGAATTAAAAGCCAAATATGAGAGAGTAGTGAAAGACATGATAAGTAGATTTGAGGAAGAAAAACAAAGAGCAGAGGAAGAAATACTTAAAATGGAGAATCAATTCACAGAAAAGGGGGAAAAACTCAAACAAGAGTTAGAAGAAAAAGAGAAAACAGAACAGAAAAAACGAGAGATTGAAAACCAGAAACGATCAGAAGAGGAAAAACAGCAAAGAGCTGAATATCATCAAAAAATAGAAGAGATTAAGAGAGAAATTGAAAATCAGAGATTACAGTATGAAAAACAGCAAAAAGAAAGAGAAGTAGAAGATAGAAAGAGGGAAGAAAAATACAGACAAGATCAAGAAAAGATGAAAAATGAACAAGAACGTATTATTGCAGAATTACGAATGAATCAAGAGGAAGAAACTAAGAGAGATATGGAGGAGAAAAGGAGGCATGAAGAAGAAGAGGAGGAGAGAAGAAGATGGAAAATAAAAATAAAAGAGGCTGAAAATGACAGAAAAGAAATTCAAGAGGAAATTAAACGACAGCAGAGAGAATGGGAGGATGAAAAGAAACATCAGATGAGGGAACGAGAGGAAGAGGAAAGAAAGAGAAAAGAGAGACATGAGGAACAACTGAGAGAAAAACAAGAAGAACTGGAGAAAATGAGAAAAAGATTTGAAAGAGAGAGAGAAGAAGAAAGACAGAAGATAGAGGAGGAGCGACATAAACAGAGAAGAGAGAAAGAAGAAAAAGAGAAAGAATATGAGGAAAAGAGACATGAAATGAAAAGACATTATGAACAACTGGAACGAGAGAGAAAAGAGGAGTGGGAGAGAAGAAAAGGAGAAGATGATGAGAGACGAGAAGAAGAGAGAAACAGATGGAAGAAAATGATTGAAGATCTGAAACAAGAGCGAGAAGAAGAGATCAAGAGAAGAAAAAGAGAGAGGGAGAGGAAAGAAAGAGAACAGACAGAACGAGAGAAATCAAAACAGGCATATGAAGAAGAAATAAAAGACATGAAGAAGAAACATGAAGATGAAGCCAGAAAACAAGCAGAAGAATTTAATCTCAGAGAAAGAGAACATCAAAAACAAAATGAAATACTACAAAAACTCTATGAACACCTGAAGGAAGAGAAAGGAGAAGAAATAGAAGGGCTACAAAAACAGGTTGAAGAGCTGAGGAATAAACCCAACTGTGTCATTCTGTGATATTTCTGAGCATAACTTGAGTAATAATATTAATGAGTAAGCTTTGATTTCAGTCATTTCTTTGAACTGGATTCTATTTGATTACTTTGAATGTTGCGATCCCATCGGACTTGTGATAGCTGCCTGAATCGTAACAAAGCACTGTTCGCCAGAGGAGAACTGGCCCCCCGACTAAGCCTGGTTTCTCCCCAGTTTTTTTTTTTTCCATTTTAACACCTGTTTGCCACCTGATGTCACCTGTTGGAGTTTGGGTTCCTTGCCGATGTCGCCTTTGGCTTGCTTAGTTGGGGACACTTGACATTTGATATTCAACAGTGCTTGTTGCATTGACACCATTTTCTTTAAAAGCTGCTGTGCAGCCACAATTATATACCAGTTATCACTGTAAAGCTGCTTTGACACAATCTGCATTGTAAAAAGTGCTATATAAATAAAGGTGAATTGACTTGACTAGATCTAACTGGACTGAGGTCCAAAAATTTAAAAATCACCTTCCTACAGCCTTATTTTCACACAAAAATTAATCATCCTTTTTAGTGTTATTTGATCATTCTGATACTTTTCTGAAATATTGTACATTGCCAATTTTATATTGAATGACTATTAATAACGAATCAATAAAAGCATACAATATTGCAACATTATTTTCATTAGATTTTATGCTCCACTACATCATCTTGTGCTAAATTGAAAGACTGCTAATCTTGGTGTGTATCAGTCACTGCTGTCCTCTTCCTCTGCCTATGCTTTTTATTTTAGACGAAGTTTATTATTTGTCACTCGTGCTAGCAGCATGATTTGTGAAGATCATCTCTGCTGAGAGTCATGGCATCAGCAACGCACCACATGTACCTTTGACTGAAGTCTTCATTGTGCATTCTGGCCTATTGACTGGGTCAAGCTGTGTTTCCTGAAAGCTGTTTGGTGGAGAATGCGGGCATCTTTCAATGATCAACCAGGACTATATTTACTGTTAAAAAAATCTGGTAATCCAACAAAACCAAACAAGCAAAAGAGAAAGTAGTAAAGCCACTGAAGGTCACGATCAATGTCTTTGTATTTCACAAAGGCCTGTATCATCTCAAGAGATTTTATTGAGCCTGGTCTCATTAGAGAAACATACCTGTGGGAACGTTATTGCGAGTTGCAAAATACATACCAATACATACATATCACTGCAGTATCAATGTGAAATGTCCACTGAGTGGAGCTAAAAGTGTGTTCATTTTTTTGACGGAACAGATAAACGTGAATATGGTATGACATTTTTATGATGATGGTTGTGGCGAGGGGGGCGTGGTTCAGCGAAGTCTGCAATGGGAGAGAGCATCGGGAGACGCATGGTTAGTGAGTGGGTTAAATGCAAATCACGAACACCTGTTTCTCATTTCAGTAATTGGCGCGGAGACAGGATAAAATGCCAGGAGAAGCAGGAGTGTGTGAGAGAGAGAGGGACTACTGACTGAGAAAGCTGCTGGACTGATCGGGAGATCTTGCTGGAGTGAAGCCCTTCTACGGATGTGGATTATTTGTTGTGCGTTGCACAGACTTTTTGTTGGAATCTTGTTTTATGTAATAAAAGCTCAGTCAGTAGTCAAAGCCGACCCTGTCCTCTTCCTTCCCTACGAACTTAAACTGAATCGTATTACACCGAAACCGGGAAGGAAGACGGGCTGCCGCCGCCATGCAATCATCGTCCTCCGCAGCTGTCATCGCATCCCTCTCGGCCCTGCATCAGGAGCAACATCAGGCCCTGCTGGATCTGAGAACCGACCAAGAGCGCCGGTTCCAAGCTATCGTTCAGACCCAGCAGGAGGACCGCGAGAGGTTCCGGAGCTGGATCGACCGGGAGGTTTGCACGGAGTCCATCGCGCAGCCAGCTGTGCCCACCCACCTGCCCATGAATAAAACAGGACCTCATGATGACCCCGAAGCATTCCTGGACCTTTTTGTTAAATCTGCCGAGGCGTGCGGTTGGCCGCGGGACCAATGGTCCATGAGGTTGGTCCCGCTGCTGTCAGGGGAGGCGCAGGTGGCGGCACAGCAGCTGCCAGTGCAGAACCTCCTGGTGTTTGACGACCTTCAGCGGGCCATCATCCAGCGGGTCGGTCGGACCCCAGAGCAACATCGCCAGCGTTTCCGCTCCCTGGAATTGGGTGAGTCCGGCCGGCCCTTCGTGATGGCTCAACCGCTCTGGGACTCATGCCGCAAATGGCTATTGGCTGAGGGAAGCGACATGGATCAGGTCGTCGATCGTGTGGTGCTGGAGCAGTTCATCACTCGGCTCCCGAAAAGAACAGCCGAGTGGGTCCAGTGCCACGTCGCTGGACTCTGCCATCCATCTGCCGGAGGACCACATAGTGGCGTGCCAAGGGGTCGACGAACCCCTACCATCTACCTCTCTCTCTCCCTCTCTTCCCCTCTCTCTCTCTAGACCTGTCCCTCTTCCCAGGTCTCGTCCGCCCGGCCCGCCTCCTGTTCCGCCCCGGGGGCGGGGTGGAACTGAACAGGGGCAGTTCTCTTGACCTAGAGCCCCGCCCAGGGGGGCGGGACTGACTGCTGCCAGGCCGGACCCCACTCCTGTTTCTCCCCTTTCTCCGCGCCAACCATTTAACCCACTCTCTGCCACGAGAGCAGCGGGCAGGTCTGGGCCGGCCTGTTGGCGTTGCCATTCAGTGGCACTTGAAAGAGTGAATGAAAAAAAGTGACAAGACCAGAAAAAAAGAGAAGAGATGAGCAGAAACACAAGTGAGTTTAAAACCAAAAAGAAGAGACAAAATAGTTTACACTCGTATTAATTTCTTTGGAATGCCAGAGAAAGACGTTATCCGAACATATCGTAATTTGCTGCAGGAAATAAGACAACCTGGAACCCTCAACTACAAAGAGTCACGCAATACCTGGTGCATCGAAACACCTTGCAACTCTTAGTTTTTTTGTCCTCGGGCTCTTTTCAACGTATTGTTCTTTAGCTGGGATTTCACAGTCCGCATTTTCACCTGTGTTATCCGTGGTCCTCAAGTCACTTTTGAAAATAGTGTATAAGCACATAACATTTCCAAGTGACCAGAAAGCTCAATCTGACTCCGCTGACAGTTTCCTTTTTTTTAAAAAAAAGGGTTCTCTTCATCTCAGGGGCATGAGACTCTGTGACTTTTCCTAAATAATCTATCTAAACATGCACAAAAAATCTGAGCTTGATTTGGTTGTTCTAAAGGGCAGTCGTGGCCTAATGGATAGAGAGTCGGACTTGTAACCCAAAGGTCATGGGTTCGAGTCTCAGGTCCGGCAGGGATTGTCGTGAGGGGAATGAATGTCCAGCGCTCTCCCCACCCTCAATACCACGACTGAGGTGAGACCCTTGAGCAAGGCACCGTACCCCCAACTGCTCCCCGGGCGCCGCAGCAATGGCTGCCCACTGCTCCGGGTGTGTGTTCACTGCTGTGTGTGTGCACTTGGATGGGTTAAATGCAGAGCACAAATTCCGAGTATGGGTCACCATACTTGGCCACATGTCACTTCACTTTCACTTTTTTCACTTAAAGGTATGTGAAAAAAAAAATCAATGATTTAGGGTCAGATTGACCCCACATTGAGAATGAAAGGGAAAATAAAAAAAATAACTTTTTTTCATTTCATTTGTCAATAAATAAATAAATAAATAAATACAGTATAAATCTGAAATGTTCTACATTTAAATAAAGGTCTGGTCCTTGACTATAAATACAAAGTGGAACGAACGTTCTATCTCATACACACACACACACACACACACACACGCGCATGTATATGTCTGCAACAGAGAACATTTTTATAGAAATTGGCAAATAAAATAAACAAAACTGGCCTAAATCTGAAAAAATCTGGCCTAAATCTGTAATTACATGTAATTTACATTTACAATTTTACATGTAATTAAAGGTCTGGTCCTAGACCATAAACACACATGTTCGTTTTTGTGAATTGTGGGGACATTCCATTGGCGTAATGGGTTTTATACTGTACAAACTGTATTTTCTATCCCCCTACACTACCCCTACCCCTACCCCTAAACCTACCCATCACAGGAAACTGTGCACACTTTTACTTTCTCACAAAAACTCATTCTCTATGATTTATAAGCCTTTTGAAAAGTGGGGACATGGGTAATGTCCTCATAAATCTCTTTGTAATACCTGTGTCATACCCATGTCATTATACACATTTGTGTCCTGATATGTCACAAAAACATGCCCACAAAGTGGAACGAACTTTGTATCTCATACACACACACACACACACAAACACAAACACACACGTCTCAACTGCAACAGAGAACATTTTTATAGAAATTAAAATCAAATAAAATCATCAAAACTGGCATAAATCTGAAAGATTTCCATACATAAATGAAGGACTAATACTAGAGCACAAAGGCAACATGGAACAAGCATGTTCATAAAATATATCATAAAGCTGTGAGAAGTTGAACCCTCAAGAAAAATGAAGCGGAAATGAAATGAGTCTCTATTGACCTCTACTGGATATATGTGGTCATTGCATTTTCTTTCTTTAACTATAATTCCTAAAGTTTTTTCCACAAACCTGTAGATGGCAGTATTCTATCCCTAACACATAGAGCAATGTCCAAATACAATTTAGATTTAATTAAGTTCATCAAAGTGATTTTTTTCATTAAAAATCAATTTTTCATAAGCCAGTTTATGGCATAGTTTAGTAATTGTGCAGTAAATAGGTAAAAAAATATACAAAATATAGTTTATCATATAAAAAAATGTATATTTCCTTATGCAATCACTCTGTAAAAGTGTCAAGGGGTCAATCTGCAAGGAACTAAATCGTCGGTACAATTAAGGGACCATTAAGGGTTAATAAAGGCTTACAATCAGAGAAGAGTCATGGCATGTCATCCTTTACAAGCACAAAAAATAATAATGATCGGATTTCTTTAGATTTTCCTACTTCAGGACCATGGACAGCACACAATGTTCTCCCGATTGCATTTTAAAACACAAACTGTAGAATAAATGTTAGCTACTGGTTATGTTTGGCCAGAAAAACAGTGTTGTGAAAACGATATTTCAATCGTTTGCTATATGGTATCTTAAAAATGGTGCGTCTCATTTGTACTAAAATCAGAGTACTGTATTTAACCTAAAGGAGGCTATTGAAATGGCCAGGACATTTCAGAGAGAGAAAAAAAAAAAGCTGGCACAGTCTTATTGTAAAAGTTATAAGAAACAGAGTTGCTAGAGTAAAGCGACCATTATGTAGAAACAATGTGAAATGCGTTGAACAGAACCTTGAGAGAAAAATACTAGTAGCTTGACATGTTGTTCAATTTATTGATCTTATAACATTTTCAATATAATAAACCAATACTCTTAATACCCCCAATATAATAGATTTACATACATTGTCACTGTGAGGATGCATGTGAAGCACAAAAACATGAAAATGAACAATCTATTTATTGTGCTTAATCTTCCTGTCACCTTGGCCTTCAGTGGATTTTATTTTGTGACACTGCAATCCCAGTCATCCAGGGCATATTTGTCCTGTTGAATTTGTGGGGTTTCTGTTCCCATCTGGAGTCAATCAATTTAGAATGCGCACCAGAGATTCGTTTGTGCCCTGTGTGGCCTGCACTAGACTACCTACAGACATGGCCTGACCTGAAATTGCTCAGATCATCTGCCGAGTGTGGATCACAAGCTCTTCTGTGTGTCCCGCAATTTTCTGCATGGACGCAGAAAGTACATCAATCCCATTCACCAAGTTCGAGAAGGCATATTTTAATGCAGTGGTCTGCTGTTGTTGGAGTAACTAAGTCAGTGATGGGTAGTTGAGTTGAGAAAATAGATTCAGGACCAGATAAAGAGCCGTGCGAAGCACACTCGGCATCACCAGGTCTGGATCCAAACTTTGGACAGCTGATGACGTTATCCCTGTTTATATGATAATACAATATTCAATTAGTATTCTAAATGCATTATGTTTATGCAGATTTTTTTATTTACGCATATAGCCAAATTATTTACCTAGTGAAGAACTTTCCTGAATCATGTGATCCAGCAAATCAATTCCATCAATCCCTGTTCCCAAAAGGAGTCAAGGCCATTTCTTCAACAGGACGACCTCCAGTCTTCTTCGCTGATGCTTTATTAAAAGCGAGCTTCTTTTTAGGTCATTCCATCTTTAATTTCATTTGTGGAACGCGCTTTCCCTCCCTACTGCATTTACCTTGTCCACAGTAGAGTTTCATATGTCCCTTTTGCGAGCAAGTTGGACAGTGCGATTTTGAAGTATTTTACTATAATTATTACATTTCTCTACTAACACCTCCAATTTTTTGGCAAAAAACTTCTCTTTCCGCTGCCTTTCCTTGGTCTGTGTTGCCATGCTTTTTCCTGAAAAAAGCATATGCGTAAAACCTGCATATATATAGGCCTATATGTGTGTACATGTAACAAGTTGTGCCTGTGTCGACCCGCACCTGATGAGCATCAGCTCTGCTTATTTGAAATCCAACGCTAATTTGCTCTGCTCTTGTTAGATTGCGTTGGTCATTATGTAAGTGATTTGACTGCATCTGTGTTCTTTCATTTGCGCATCAGTAGATCACGTGCAAAACTTGCCACTCCCATTGGTGCATTTGTGGAATTGCGCTCTCACGCTAATTTGCCCTGCTCAGTAAATCTGACCCTTAATAATATGAAGCGACCAGAATACTTTTTGTGCTCAAAAACAAAACAAAAATAACTACTTTATGCATCAAATTCATCTCTCCCCTGTCATCCTCCCATGCTATTTTTATTGCAGTGCTTCCAGGTTCAGAATGCAGACTCAGTATCGGCTGACGCCTGTTCATGTGAGCAGCATGTGCACATGTGTAATGCTGACGCAGGAAGCCAATAATGAGTCGGTGTTCAGACGTAAACACGGAAGCGCTGCACTGCATTCACTGTGTCAACTCTATACGAGTCTGACAGGGAAGAGATGATTTTTGGAAAAAAAGTAGTTATTTTTGTTTTGTTTTTGCACACAAAAAATATTCTTGGCACTTCATACTTTTACTACTTTTCTGACCTTGAATGTGGTAATTTCATTGCTTTTTTATTGATGATGAAAAAAAAAATCATCAAAAACATCTTTTGGGTGAACTAAACCTTTAATTGCAGCACTCTCTCTGAGTTCTACTCGCTAAATAAATCCAGCTGATTGTTTCTAACTGGTAATCTACAAAGAAGTCTGGACTGAATTCAATGTGCAGTTAACAATTTTCTTTGTTGCTAATAATTCAAACTTACTTCAATGTAATAAGCAGAATCTGCTGTTTGGTCTGCATGTGATGAGCTGCGGGTGACAAGCCGAGCTGGATGAGCCACAGAGGGGCGCAAGTGAGGCATATGTCAGTCAAAGTTTCACTTTCGTTTTTGGAAACTTCAAGGTGTTGCTGATAAAATGGCGCACGGTGCAGGTAAGATTTGAATCAAGAGAATCAGATTTTTTAGTATTCATATTTCTAAATGTTTTTCCATGATCCATCATAACACGACTTAATCTTAAACGACCGATCGTTTTGCTTATTAAAATATTTCATTGGAGTTCATTAGGTAGAGGTGAGCGGGGCAAAAACTAACGCGATAGGCACACACGCTTTAAACATTTCCACACATGCTAACAAAACTTAGTGTAACACTGTGCTTCAGTGTGCCCTGCTATTAGAATTATGCTATTTTAAGACGTTTGTGATGCAGTTCACATGAATTATACTGTTATGGGTGCTGCTGTAAAGACGAAGCGAGTACGGAAATACACAATGTAATAGGCTTTAATAATAATCCAGGAACATGGAACAGCATAACACACATTAAACAACAACAAGAACGGACAGGGAGTGCAGGGAGTGAGTCCAACTTAAAGGGAGTGCTGACGAGGACAACAGGTGCTGGGAATCCGGGGAGATGGCGGGAAGACTGATGAGGGAAGTGCAGACAGGTGTGTGTAGAACAGGAGGATGCTGGGAACTGGAGTCCGGGAACGCGTGAATGTAGCAATTACTTTCATGATTTTATTAAGAAATCAGAGAAACAGGACTCCGGCTCATTTGTCTCCTGTTTTGTGAGCACTGTGTGAGGGGAGTGTAGTGATCAGCTCTGTGTTTTGCTGAATCTGAATGCATTTCTGGGTTAATTTGCCCACATTTGAAATATGCTCTATGTTTTGTGATGTGTTCATTGTCAAACTCAACAATTAGTTTATTTTTAATTTTCAATAAACACAATTGTTTTATTTAAAAAGGATAATAATTGTATTTTATTGACAAAATATGTATTTATTTATCACATTTTAAGCTGACAAATGGGCATGTTACAATATGCTCATGTTACAAATGGCCACATTCAGTGTGTGTGTGTGTGTGTGTGTGTGTGTTGCATTCACACGTGTTTGTATCATTTTCCTTTTCAGACTTTCAAATGTTTCCGGTAGTAAGGAGAAAAAGGAAGTGTGAGTGTTGGAATCACTATTTATTTATTTAAATGTATTTAATTATTTATTGTGATTTTCTTTGTTGGTCTAAATA
>RJVU01019713.1:200239-211137 GCA_003731715.1 Anabarilius grahami
ATGACATGTCATGTCTCAGCTAGGTAACTGCGATTAATTATAGTCTTCTTTGAGAGGCAAAAGAAAATGTACCACATCCTGTGTCTCTGTAGAGGAAATGACTTTGGTTTGCTGCCGTGCTGCAAATCTTGATTTAAGTACTTAAGCTCACAAAAACAAACTAGGTGCTGTTGTTTGGTAAAATACTAAGAAATACCAAAAAAATTATGTAACCACAAGAGATGTGTAAATTAGCACAAAACTGCCATCAGATAACTCCTCCGCAGGGGGACGCATGTGAATTTTACTCACAGGTCTTATCAAAAGTGATAGAAGTCGATGATAAAAATGGAGCACAGTGAAAGTATGATAATCTCTCTTTAAAACTCTCTTTAAAACGTTAAGATATGTTACTGTTTGTGTGTAGTTGACGTAAATTTTAGTACTGCTTTGTTCTTCTTCTGACAAGCTTCCGGTACTGAAAGACAAGAAAACTTGTAATATATAACCAATAAGTTACTTAATACTTAATTCCTGTTTTTTCAAGGGGTTTGTTTTAATTATTTTAAATAGTTACATGCGTTTTCAATTCCACATTGAATTTTGCACATTATACAATTCAAATTGAAATGTTTGTATAAAAAAAATAATAACAGCACATCTGTTGCTTCTTTTGAAAGCTGATTTATGAGTTGTTTGCATAAAATAATATTTTGCACTGTTGTGTCCCTATCAATATTACCTTTTAAACAAGTACATATCCAGTATGATTGGCTTTCAAACTTTGCATATGAAGTAAATAACAACGGTTTCTCCATTTTGTTTTGTTTTTTTACATACACTACCGGTCTCTTCTGCTCACCAAGCTGCATTTATCTGATCCAAAACACAGCAAAAACAGTAATATTGTGAAATATTTTCTATTTAAAATACCTGGTATCTATGTGAATATACTTAAAAATGTTATTTATTTCCATGATTTCAATGTTGAATTTTCAGCATCACTCCTGTGAAAAAATAATGAAAGCTGTTACAAAGAATGTCTGTGTGTGTTTTACAGAGTGTTGAAGAGTGTGTCAGAAAACAGTGGAGTGGGAAACGTCCTGTTGGGACGAGCAGCGCTTGACAGTGAAGCTCCTCCAGATGTTGTAGAAAGAGTCGGAGGAAGATTGAAGAGAATACATGTGACCATCATCAACAGTCCTCAGCTGCTCCAGACAAACATATCAGATCAGAGAGAGTGTGTGTGTATCTGATCCAGGATTTTGTGTTCATACTAGAACTGCAGTATAAAAACTAAGGAAAAGGTGAGCAGGGTGAAACAAATGCAGAAATTATTCAGTGAAGATCCAATTAAAAATCACAACTGATGAAAGCACACGTGATGTTAAAGAGGCAACTAAAACCAGCTCATCCGTGGACAAAGATGACAGCAGACCTGTGCATTCTCTCATAGAGTTTAAAACATACGATAAGAGCCATAAAGAGAAAAAAGAGAAAAACAGGCAGTGTTTCCGGTTTCCTGGGTATCCCAAAACCTTGTAAGTCTTCAAGATTGTGCTGCCTTTAATAAAATGGCCTCAAAGAGCATTCTAGATACTTAAATAAGCTTGAATTATGTACAAATTAATGTAGTTGACCCTTTGCAAAGACCCGCCCCGCTAAGTTACTGTTGCTTTGTCCGACATGGCACTGTCATGCCACACGCAGTGAAAAATACATCTCTGAGCAAAGAGGACTTTGACAACACGTCGACAGACGAGACAAAGCAGGTTACTTATGATATTAAACAAAGTCCCAGCTTTCAAATTTTGTAGTTTTTTAAGAAATACAAACAATAAAAAAAACATTTTGTGGCTCTTTAATGTGTCGTGACAGATCCCTGTAGCGCCTCAGATCAAGCAGCTCATGAATCGATCATCAATTCCTACTAGTTAATTTATAGCATCAGATAAACTTGAATGAACATCAGAAGGAATGTTGTTTCAAAGACATCAATATACACATTTTTTTAAAGTTTAACTCCACCGAGGTTAATCTTTTAACTCCTGACTGCTTTGTTGGACAAAATGGCATTCTGACTGGTTAGATCGCTTGTCAATCAAACTCCCGGCGAAGGGTCAATTGCATTTAATGACAAAATGCAAAATCAAATGCTATAGCATAAAATGGAACATGTTGACAAATATACAGACATCTTAAACACATAGTTATGTTATTTATTTAGCCACTTTTATTCATGCCCAAAATCTTTAGTTATTAACAATATTATGTCACACATTGGTGTCGTGGTAACACTTTATTTTAAGGTCTTTTAACTAGTTGCTTATTAGCATGCATATTACTAGAATATTGGCTGTTTATACTTATTAAGCACATATTAATGTCCTATTCTGCACAACTTTATTCTACATTCTTAATCCTACCCAATACCTAAACTTAACAAATATCTTACTAACTATTGATAAGAAGTAAATTGAGAGTTTTCTGAGGAAAAGGTTGTGGTTATTAGTGAATATGTATTCCATATACTACAGTGTTACTGGTGTCACAATATAGTTAAAATTGATATTTACTAATTTAGCAGATGTTTCTATTGAAAGCAAATTACAAATAATAACATAACAAGCATGTGTGTGTTTTATTTTGATTGCAGGGAACAAAAGAGAGAAAAGTCCAGATGGCTATCGCCCTAACAGTAAGTCTCTGTGTAAGTGTCAATGTATTCTACTTGATATAATTGTCCAATATATGTTTTTGTACATTTTTTAGTGTCAAAGCTGAATCTGGTTGTGTGCGGGAGAGGAGAGAAATTAAAATCATCTATATCAGACCTGATCCTGCAGCAGACAGACAGAGGATCAAAGTGTGTGAGGAGAGACGTGGAGCTTCATGGTCGTCAGATCAGTCTGGTAAAGATTCCAGCTCTCACTCAGCTCCCAGAGGATGAAGTAAGGCGTCATACTCTCCGCTGTGTGTCTCTTTGTGATCCTGGAGTTCATGTTTTCCTCATCATTGTTCCTGATGCTCCACTCAATAATGAAGACAACGCAGAAATAGATAAGATCCAGAAGATATTCAATTCCAGAAAGCAATTCATGCTGCTCTTCACCACAGACCTTCCAGTTGGTGACTTAGTGACAGATTTAGTCAAATCCAACCCAGAAACTCTGAGATTAATAAAACTATATTGTGATCAGTACAGAGTGATGAGAGTGAAGAATCCCGAAAACTCAAGGCAGATCCCAGAACTGTTGGATTATATAGAAAAAATTAAGACTGAACCCTTTTCACTTCTGATGTATGTGAAAGCTCAAGAGAACAGAGTCAAATGTGAAACAGAGGAGAAATATGAAGAAAAAATGAAGAGATTGGAGAATGAAAATAAAGATTTAAAACAGAAGATTCCATCACAGGGTGAGTGTTTTTACTATCCAATATCTGATAGTACCCATTATGATTTTCACAGCAAAGATATCCAGTGTTAAATTAACATAGTTAATTAGATAATTAAGATATTAATTTAAAGATGACTGACCAATAATGATGAACACCTAATGTCAACAAGAAGAATCACTAGAAGAAATAGTCACCATTTGTAGGTCGCTAAAATAGTGATTAGTGTTTGCATTAGTTGGGCTCTTGACTCTTGAGTTTTAAACTTTTTTACTGGGTGCTTTAACTGGGTTTATGAAACACATTTGTAATATGGGTGATGTGTTCATTCTATATTATTGACTACAACAGTTTGAGATTCTGCACAAAAAAAAAGTTTGAACTACTTTATTTATTCAAACAAACAACAAACAAAAAAACACACACATCAAGAATCAGCATGATAATGATGACAAACAGCATATTCAAATAAACAGATCAACTAAGCAACAAATAGTCATAAAACAGCTAAATGAAAATAGTATGAATAAAAGATTTTATAATCCTTCTGATTATATTGAAAGTGCTGGATCGTATGCACTATAATCACAGGGCTGCTAAAATCAATAAGGTAAACTGTACTCAGAGATTAGGCTCTAAACAAGGGGTTCCCAACCATGCCACATCACACATGTTTTGCATGTCTCCCTAAACAATCACACATGATTCAGGTCTTCAGCTCATTACTAAAGACTCCAAGAGCTCAAATGGGTGTGTCCAACAAAAGAGCCCGGCAAAGTATTAGGGGTCTCCAAGAGCATGGTTGGGAACCCCTGCTCTAAACAAAATCCAGGTCACAACATGATGGTTATGTCAAAACCACAGCTTTTATGCTATACCTTGACTACAACAGCCAAAAAAAACCTTATTTTAAAATGTCAGGAGTCAAGAGCCCAACTAAAACAAACACTGATCATCATAATGGCAACTTAAAATTGTGACTCTTTCTTTCAGTGATTTTGCTTGTTGTCATCAGGTGTTCATCACTAATGGTCAATCATCACTCAATCACCTAATAATCTAATTAACTTTAAAACTGGTTCTGTGTTAATGTTAACACTCTTGAGTGTGGACTCAAACTCTGATGAGAGTCAATTTAACACTGGGTTTTGCTGTGTTGTTAATGTATGAACAATTAAAAAATTAGGGCAGCATTTAGTGTTCACTCTGTAATCATCAAATTTCATAACCACATGTCTTAGTAACAAAGTTTAGGAACATAACATTTTAAAATATGGTATCATTTAACATCAAATGCAACAAATGCATTTGTGATGGTGTGACTTGATTGTTTTGAGTATGATTACATAATGTTGCTGACAGTAAGAGGTTTGTGTCGTTGTTGCTCTCTTTCAGATTTGAGTGATATAAATACATACTAAAATATACAGAGTGTATCAGTCTGAATCAGTCAGACTGATTACTGAGGTGACAACATAACATTTGTGCAGTGTGATGCATACTTACGTATACTTAAATGCTATGTGTTTTACCACTTTTGATATTGTTTTGTTACTGTTTCTTCCTTTAAATTAACAAAGAAGAGCAACATCCTACTTTGAACAGGTATTTAAATTCTACTGTGATCTCAAATATAAATTTGTGTGTTTCATGTGTTGCAGATCAATCAGATGGTCAGGAGTATCTGAGGGTTGTGCTCATCGGGAGAACAGGAAGTGGAAAGAGTTCAACAGGAAACACTATTCTGGGAAGAGAGGAGTTTCATAGCCGATTAAGCTCAGATTCAGTGACGAATGTTTGTAAGAAGGGAGTTGGTGAAGTTGATGATCGATCAGTAGCTGTTGTTGATACTCCAGGACTGTTTGACACAACACTGACAAATGATCAGCTGGTGGAAGAAATAATGAAATGTGTTTCACTGTCGTCACCTGGACCTCATGTGTTTGTCATTGTGTTGAGTTTGGGAAGATTCACCAAAGAAGAAACAGACACTGTAGATCTGATAAGGAAGGTCTTTGGTCCAAAAGCTGCTCAATTCAGCATCGTTCTGCATCTCGAGGATGAATCTACAGAGGATTATATGAAGAGAAGCAAGTCTGCAAAACTGAAGAAACTGATCAGAGATTGTGGAAACAGATTCCTGGCTTTCAATAACAGAGAAAAACAAGACAAAACTCAAGTTATTCAACTGTTAAACATGATAGAAGAGCTGAAAAATACTAATGAGGGTCGATACTTCACTAACAGCATGTTTGAGGAGGCAGAGATGAGCATTAAAAAGAGAACAGACCAAATACTTAGAGATAAAGAAAGAGAAATGCAGAATCAGAGAGAAGAATTACAAACCAAATATGACAGAGAAAGGAAAGACATGATGAAGAGACTCGAGGAAGAGAAACAAAGAGCAGATGAAGAGAGAAAGAAAATGGAGAATCATTTGAGAGAAAAGGAGGAAAAACTCAGAAAAGAGTTTGAAGAGAAAGAGAAAACAGAACAGAAGATTCGAGAGATTGAAACCCAGAAACGATCAGAAGAGGAAAAACAGCAAAGAGCTGAATATCATCAGAAAATAAAAGAAATGAAGAGAGAGATTGAAAAACAGAGATCACAGTATGAAAAACAGCAAAAAGAAAGAGAAGAAGATATAAAGAGAGAAGAGAAATACAGACAAGATCAAGAAAAGATGAAAAATGAACAAGAGCGTATTATTGCAGAATTACAAATGAAACAAGAGGAAGAAACTAAGAGATATAAGGAGGAGAAAATGAGGATTGAAGAGGAAGAGAAGGAAAGACAGAGATGGGAAAGAAAAATAAAAGACACGGCAGAAAAGAGATTCAAGAGGAAATTAAACGACAGCAGAGAGAATGGGAGGATGAAAAGAAATGACAGATGAAAGAACGAGAGGAAGAAGAAAGAAAGAGAAAAGAGAAAAACAAGGAACAACTGAGAAAAACCAGAAGAACTGGAGAAAATGAAAAAAAGATTTGAAAGAGAGATAGAAGAAGAAAGACAGAAGATAGAGGAGGAGCGACATAAACAGAGAAGAAAGAGAGGAGAAAAAGAGAGAATATGAGGAAAAAAGACATGAAATGATAAGTCATTATGAACAACTGGAACGAGAGAAAAGATAAATGGGAAAGAAGAAAGCGAAAAGATGAAGAGAGACAAGAAGAAGAGAGAAAAAGATGGAAGAAAATGATTGAAGATCTGAAACGAGAGCAAGAAGAAGAGATCAAGAGAAGAAAAACAGAGGAGAAGGAGAGAAAAGAAAGAGAAGAAGGAGCGCGAGAAGAAATGAAACAGAAACATGAAGAGGAAATAAAAGTCATGATGAAGAAACATGAAGATGAAGCCAGAAAACAAGCAGAAGAACTGAATGATTTCAGAGAGAGAAAAGAGCAGCACGTTCAAGAGTACAAACAGATGTTGGAAGAACGCCAGAAACAAAATGAAATGCTGGAGAAACTCTATAATCACCTGAAAGAGGAGAAAGAAAAAGAGATAAGAGAACAAAAAAACAAGAAAGAAAAGGAAAGACAAGAACTACTACAAGAAATTGAAAAACTGAAAAATAAAAAAGCTGTGTTGTTATGTGATCATTTTTAAGAGCACAATTATGATTTAACATAAAAATTATTTTTGAATAACATATTACAAGCTAAAAATACCTTTTTTGTATGTTATTTGATTGAAATGATCTTGCATTTTGGGGAGGGAAAGACCCAGCTGACAGGGAACATCCTATAACTTCGGCTAAAATTCTGAATTTTTTTTTTTTTTTTTAAATGTCCTCAATGTTGGGAGAAAACGTTCTTAGAACAACATTCTTGGAACATTTTTATTATAATTTTTATTATTCTTTAACCTATTTGTTTTGTTTGTGCTGCCGATTTAAATGCAGTTATCAATTGAGATGACTTGCAGGGAAAACGGATGTATTAATTGTGCAATTACTATATTTTTAGTCTTGTCGACTTTGTGGTGGGTGAGGTACTGAAATGCATCCAACACACTCGAGGTAAAATATCCTCCCGTCCGAAATGAGCTTGAGCAAAATGTCACAACTATACTTTTACTTTCACTTTCACTTCTGAATCAATGCGATGCAGTTTCTCTCCGGCAGGAAGCGCTGTGACTCTGAGATGACTTGTATAAATGAATAAAGTCAGACCCTGCGTTCCATTCGAAATGGGTCATCCCTATGCCCTAATCCCTTCAAAGGGTTTCCTCTCCGGAGTGAGAGCTTCGAAGGGATGAAGGGTGTAGGGGTCAAAAAAACTCTTTTTGGAACGTACTTCAGCGTCATATTAACCAGACAATCAAGAAGGTGCCTTCGTCCTGGTTTACTCTTTGTGTTAATACGCATTCATTTACTGTATAAACATTATAAGCTACTGCCTGTCTTTTTACGTTAAATATATTGTGTCTATGTATTTGAAACATTTGAATGGACTGATAGAGAGAGCTGTAAAGTTTTTTTTTATTGAAGTACAATGTCGTTTTGACCATAATAATGTACCAAATCTAACTTGTATAAATATTGCAGTAGTATAGAAAAATACTATACATACATTTATAGTTAAAATCGAACTCCTATAACCTCCTGTTCCCATTCTGTGACGACAAACAACTTCCCTGTGCAAAGGATCATGGGGTCCCGAAATGCCCATCAGTTGGAAAAACAAATCATGCTTTAGTAAATCATAATTAACATACTGATAGACTTTATGTTGGTCTCAGCATTTAAGGAAAGTGGACAGAGGGTCATTTGTCCTCTGTTGAAGCTGTATTCTATGTTTTAACATATAGATTTTTTTATGTACCAGAACCATTTCCATTTAAGGAACAAGGCTCTACTAGGATTGAATGGGAGACAGGGAATTGCCCCATGCTTTTTTGTATTACAAGTATAGATGAAGGTCTTTGGGATACCAAGGAAATCCTGAATATACCTGACCGGAAGATGACCATATTTAGACTTGTTTTTTCTATATGTATTACATTCCTATACCACGAGCTATATGATGTATTCTCTCTCTCATTGGCTGAACCTATACTACACCCCTTGTACTCTTTCTATATATTCTCTATTTTATGATAAATAAACTGAGACTATATTCTCCCTCAGCGCTGAGTGATTGTTCATTCAATTGCCAATTAAGAGGACTGGGATGAGGCATGCCTTAGGAGCCATAATCTAACACATACTAAGTCATAATTATTAGGGCCATGCCCGAAGCCAAATACCTTAATATGAAAGGCACAGGTAATGGCTATTTGCTGGATAAGGTGAGCCAGGTGATAGCACAAAGGTATACACCCCTAAAATCACTATACAATATAAGTGTATACTTTATGAAAGAATTGAAAGCAAATCAAATAGCCATGTTTCAGTCTTTGTGCATCTCTCAGAAATCAGAGCTTGGCAAGAATATCCTGCCTTTTTGATGACACTCAAATTTATGTGCCTTTTAAGCAAAACGATGACCACATTTTGAGTGCAGACATTAAAGCTAGGATGTCCATACATTTCTCAAATTTAAATGAGAGTAAGACTGAGGCAGTTGTGTTCGGGCCTCTCGCTGTCTCTGGCAACACATACCAAGTGTTGGGTAACCTGGCCTCATACGTCAAGCTCTCTGCCAAAAATCTGGGTGTTGTTTTTGATTCTGCTTTGACCTTTGATAAGCAGGTAAATGCAACCGTTAAATCTAGTTTCTTTCAGCTAAAGGCTGATTTATATTTCTGCGTCGAGTGTATGGCGTAGGCTATTTGCACCACTCGTAGCCTACGATGTAGCCTGACGTGCACCTCAACAAAAATGTAACAACGCATCAATTCTACGTGGACCACAAGTGCTGTGATTGGTCTGCTAGAACCCCTCCCAAGGGTAAAAAAAAAAACTGGCGCGGAGCAATCGGAGAAGAGCAAGCGCTTTCAACTTCTATAGGAATGAAAAAACACTCTGTTTCAGAGGACACATGTAGCCAAACTGCAACAAGAGTTGTGACCTATTTGCAGCTTCTCTGCCGTTTCTTTATGTAAGCTTCTCTGACAACATACATGACAAGCTGCTTCTTCTTCGGCTTTTGCCTTGATACTCAACCTGACCATGGACGCTGCCTACTAGTGGTCTGCATGCACATTGACACGGACAACGACGCAGAAGTATAAATGAAAACAGACGCATAGAGGCTCTGGCGTAGGTCCGACGCAGAAGTATAAATCAGCCTTAAGACTCCTTTCTAAGGTTAAGAGCTTTTTAACATTTGCAGAGTTTGAGAGAATCATACATGTTTTTATCTCATCATGACTTGGCTACTGCACCTCAATGCTAATCCTATATTAATCGCCTACAAACAGTCAAAAACGCAGCTGTTAGACTTCTGAATGGCACTCGGAAATATGAACATTTCACGCCAGTTTTACTGTCTTTCCATTGGCTGCCAGTCTGTTTTAGAACAGAGTTTGTTTTTAAGGTTTTAAATGGACTAGCTCCTTCTTATCTTTTGGACCTTCTAAGTACAAACACTCCAGCTAGACATTTAAGATGGTCCCTAGATCTAGGCTGAAAACAAAAGGTGACTTGGCTTTTTGCCATAGCCGGCCCTAAACTGTGGAACAGCCTACCACTCTCTATTACATTAATCTCATCAGAATCACTTTTTAAAGTAAAATTAAAAACCAGTCTCTTTGAAAAGGCTTATAATTGCTGAGCACAAATGGGTTTCTGTCTAAACATTAATTGTTATTTGTCTCATTGTTATTTTGTTTTGTCTTCTGTTTTTGTTTTTAAATGATACTGTTCAGCACAATGGTCAACCACTGTTGTTTTTATTGTGCTTTATAAATAAACTGAGAACTAAATTTCCTGTTATATTAGATCGATTACACTAGCTATTCACTTGAAACATAGCATGCTGAGGACATCTGCTGGTTAAAGCCATGTAACTTCAACAAGAACAGCAAAAACATGTTGTACACACTTTGAAACCGCAGCTCGTGAGCTTAGAATAAACAGACAGTTATTGTTCGCTGTGTGGACACAAATATAAAGTTCTGTCATGAAACTCTAAAAAGGCTAATAGGTCCTTTAACTCAACCTTCTCGTAATCACATCATTATCTGTAGGACACAGATGACTGGTTCCTGTTGTATCAGTAGCCAGTGAGCTTGCATGCTCAAACTTAAATACATGCATTTGCCTTAGCAGTGCAGTGCGCTTCAGAAGCCCTCCATCTTCCCTCCATCTTCCCCAGTTCCACATGTATAGATCTGCTACAGGTAATTCATGTATGCAATATTGTACAGCAGCAGTTTGTTTTTTAAAGAATGCATGAAGATTTTATATTTTTGTTCTTTCTTTTGATATATTGCATATTCAGATATTCATAGAACAAAATATTCTGGAGGTCATGACAAACTTTTGTGAAAATGATCAAAAATGCTGCAGGTGGCAGGCTACTTATTTATTTATTATTATTTGTTTATTATTTTTTTTTTTTTTTTAAATACTGGCA
>RJVU01019713.1:229544-244236 GCA_003731715.1 Anabarilius grahami
ATTATAAACTTGCAACATATATATGTATATATGGAAGAGCAAAGGGGGAGGAGGAAGAAAAAGTTTAACAGTATACGTGATAACATTTCTACATCTATGCCATCCATCTACATATGTATACATCCATACACACTCACATATGTATTCATATCTATACTTATGTATATATCTATATCTAGTTATATAAATAAATACACATACCTATATGCACATAGACACCCATATATACATAATTACTCACAAAAGACAGAGACAAGTAGGAAATATATATCACTGATGATGTCTATGTATAATTATAGATATAGTAAATATACCTAAACATCCTGATTTTATATAGTTTGGGGCATTGATTCACTAATAGTTTGTTGATGCATTGTGTACAATCTAAAGGTAACCCTAGATTATCCTAAATTATGTCTAGTTATCTAGATAGGAGGTGAGGGGTGAGAATTGAATTGTAAAATCCTTCAGTTTGTTTTTTGCTATAGTGGTTTGTCTTTCATTTGTAATATGTCCTTTTAAGAAGCGGAGCCATTGTGTAATAGAAATTTGTGTTTTATTTTTCCAGTGTATTAGAATTGTTTTCTTGGCAACAGCTAGAGACAAGAGTAGAGGAGCGGTATGTTCTATTGTATTTGGTATTGTGGAGGTATCACCCAACAGACATAGTGATGGGATAATTGGGATATTACATTTACGCATTTGGCAGACGCTTTTATCCAAAGCGACTTACATTGCATTATACTATACATTTGTATCGGAGTATGTGCAATCCCTGGGATCGAACCCATGACCTTGGCATTGCTAGTGCCATGCTCTAACCACTGAGCTACAGGAAAGCTGTTGATGTTTAACTTTCATATTAAAGTAAAACATCATTGATAATATTTCAACTATTTCATTCCAAAAAGAGGCGACAGATGTTGTCTGTATTGCGGTATTTCAATATAGATTATGTTTTTTAATAGTATTGCTAAGACGCGGTAAATTAGATATTGGAATTTCTTTACATGATGATTGTTCAAGTTGAATCCAGGGGTTTTGAAAGTGGTTATTATATTGACCCATTTGGTCATATGAAGTAATTGTGCGGCTAAATAGTAATATAGAAAATTGGGTGCTGATAGTCCTCCTTGCTCTTTTGGTTTTTGTAATGTTCTTAGTGCAATTCTTGGTTTCTTTCCAGTAGAAATTGTTTATTATGCTGTCAAGTGTGTTGAACCATTTTTGGGAGGTTGTATTGGAATCATTGTGAAGAGATAATTTATTTTTGGTAATCTAGACATCTTGATTGTGGTTACTCATCCGATGATTGATAATGGCAGATACATCCAGCGTTTTAAGTCATTTTCTGTTTTTTTTTTTTTTAAATAAGGTAAAATTGAGAGCATACAGATCCGATATATTTGAAGAAAACTGTATTCCCATGTATATAATGTTGCCTATTTTAAATTAATTGTTTTTTAATTTTTTAATTTTAGCTGAATTGAAGGTTTTATTTAATGGAAGTATTATTGATTTATTCCAGTTTATTGAGTAATCTGATATATTGGAGTAGTCCTTAATAAGTTTCTGGAGAATAATGTCATCTGCATATAATGATATTTTATGGGTGATATTGTCAGATTTATAACCTGCAATACTGTCATTTTGTCTGATAGCTGATGCAAGGGGTTCTATAAACAGTGCAAAAAGTAGAGGAGATAGTGGACATCCCTGTCTAGTGCCTCGTTGTAATTGGAATGGTGGTGATTTAATATCATTTGTAATAACTGATGCCAACGGTGTATTGTAGAGTAACTTAATCCAGTGTATAAAGGTTTCCCCAAAGCCATATTTTTCCAATGTTGTGTATAGAAATTGCCAATTCACCTTATCAAATGCTTTCTCCGCATCGAGTGAGACAATTATTGTATTAGTTTTTTGTTTAGTGGAGTTATTTATTATATTAAATAATCAACGAGTATTGTTGAATGATTGACGTCCTTTCACAAAGCCTGTTTGGATCGCTTCTCTGCCTTTTGGCTAAGATCAAGTGTAGTACAAAGCCTGTTTGGTCCGGATGAATAAGAGTTGGCATAACTGATTCTAAACATATTGCTAGTGCTTTACTAATTACTTTCAAGTCTGTGTATATAAGTGATAATGGGCGGTAACTGGAACACAAGGATGCGTCTTTATTTGGTTTTAGTAAAACTGTAATTAGTGCAGTGTTCATATGTTATGGTATGGTAGATTGGAGTTTGATGTCTTCTGTCATTCTGTAAAATAGTGATGATATTGTTGGCCAAAAGTGTTTATAAAACTCTGCTGGATACCCATCTAGGCCTGGGGCTTTATTATTTGATAGTGAGAAAAGGGCTTTCCTGTATTCCTCTAATGTCAATGGTTCTTCTAAAGATTGTATTTGGATGGGATTTAATATTGGTGTTGTTATGTTTTGGAGAAATGAGTCTATTGCTTTTCTAGTTTCCTTTTGTTTATTACTATATAGTGATTGGTAGAAATTCCTGAATGGCTTATTTATTTCTTGTGGATTATGTATTATTTTATTGTCTGAGTTTTTAACGGTTGTTATTAGAGTTTTTTTCTTTATTTCGTTTGAGTAGGTTAGCTAGATATTTCCCAGATTTATTATTATGTTCAAAATGTAATAATTGTAGTCATTTTTGAAAGTGTACTTTCCTAAGGTTAATTTCTTCTAATTCCAATTTGATTTTATTTAATTCCATTCTTTGACTCCATTCTTTGACACTTGCATCAATCATGATCTGTCAAGGACAGAGATAGAGAGAAGTGTTTCTTTATCCAGTCCTGGACCTTATGCTTTTCTCATTGTTCTCAGAGTAAATGTCAGATTCACTGAGGGGGAGCAGCAGATTATTCAGATGATTAAAACACAGTTTGGTCAGGAGGTGTTGAAATACTCCATCATTTTCTTCACTCATGGAGATTCGCTGAAAGAGTCTGTAGAGAAACTCATTAATAACAACAGTGCATTAAGAGAGTTAAAGGTGCCGAAGAACATGTTTTCAAAAGATGTAATATAAGTCTAAGGTGTCCCCTGAATGTGTCTGTGAAGTTTCAGCTCAAAATACCCCATAGTTGTTTTTTTTTTTATACATTTTTTTAACTGCCTATTTTGGGGCATCATTATAAATTCACCGATTCATGCAGCGCGGCCCCTTTAAATCTCGTGCTCCATGCCCCAAGAGCTCACGCTTGCCTTAAACAACATAAAAAAAGTTCACACAGCTAATATAACCCTCAAAATGGATCTTTACAAAGTGTTTGTCATGCAGCATGTCAAATCGTGTAAGTACAGTGTTTATTTGGATGTTTACATTTGATTCTGAATGAGTTTGATGGTGCTCTGTGGCTAAAGCTTACATGTTGTGTTTATGAATTATACAGACTGCAAGTGTTTAAAAAATGAAAATAATGTCAGTCTTGTCTCCGTGAATACAGTAAAAAATGATGGTAACTTTAACCACATTTAACAGTACATTAGCAACATGCTAACAAAACATTTAGAAAGACAATTTACAAATATCACTAAAAATATCATGATATCATGGATCATGTCAGTTATTATTGCTCCATCTGCCATTTTTCGCTATTGTTCTTGCTTGCTTACCTAGTCTGATGATTCAGCTGTGCACAGATCCAGACATTAATACTGGCTGCCCTTGTCTAACGCCTTGAGCATGAGCTGATATATGCAAATATTGGGGGCGTACATATTAACGATCCCGACTGTTACGTAACAGTCGATGTTATGTTGAGATTCGCCTGTTCTTCTGAGGTCTTTTAAACAAATGAGATTGACATAAGAAGGAGGAAACTATGGAGTTTGAGACTCACTGTATGTCATTTCCATGTACTGAACTCTTGTTATTTAACTATGCCAAAGTAAATTAAATTTTTGAATCTAGGGTACCTTTAATGAGTGTAGAGGCAGATATATACTTTGGTGAGATTTTTTCTTGTTATTTTCCTAAAAAAAATGAAAATTTAAAAATATGAAAGGTAATTCATTCTCATTTCCTTTTACATCTATCCTCACTTGATTAAACCTAAATCTTATGAAAGAAGACTAGAAATTTAAGAATCTTCAGTTAAAGTGAGAAAATGAAAATATCCATCAGAAGAAGAAGAAACTGGAAAGAGACAGAACTGAATGAGTGAAATGAATATGAAAGAAGTTAAGAAACCTGGGTTTATTATAGTAAGAAATAGTTTGAATGGTCCAGTTGTTTTATAAATTGTAATGAGGTATTTTTTGTTGTAATAAAAATATTATTAACTCACGTTTTGAGTTTATTTATTCGTTTAGATTTTATTTTTATCTATTTTCCTGTTCTCTTAATGTCTGTGTTTCCTATAGTCAATCTTCTAATCTGTTAATTGGTTCAGTCTTCCTCCGTCCCCTACCTGTTTTTCTCCTTGGTTACAGATTTGATTAGAGTCATTAGCTCAGTTGTGACTAGTTAGTTTCTCCCTTTCGTGTTTTTTTGTATTTAAGCCCTGTGTTTAGTCCTGTCTATAGTTGTCTATTATTAATAATAACTGTAATTGTGCTAGAGCATTGTTCTCTACAATTAAGTCTTAATTCCGGTGGTTGATGTTTTTACTGATGTATCTGAGACCTTGTGTGAACATGTTGTGAAAGTAGATGTAAGAGTCTGCAATTGGATTCGGACATCCATGAGACATGGAGCTCTGCTATTTGTTCCTCTTTTGACCCTGTTACTCTTACCTGCAAAAAGATCATTGAACATTTAAGACCCACAGTCTGTCCTCATGATGTCACGCCTGCTCATTTTTAAAGCAAGTTATAAATAGTGTTGGTGCAGATGTATGTTCCTTTATAAACATGAGTCTGAGCTCTGGAATGATCACTGATACATTCAACAGTGTTAATAATCAAGGGTATGTAAACTTTCCAACTGCTTCAGTTGGGGATATTCAGTTATCACTTTGTCTCATGGACTATATGTTAACAGCTGTTGTGTGAAATAGCTTATTCATGGCAGCAGGCCTACTAAACAAAAACAATATGCAAACATGCACTTTTTATGATCCCTCTTACTTTGTCTCATTATTATATCATTTTGCAGATTCTGCAAGGTGTATGTACTAACTACTAACTTAAAATGTAGGCTTACCTATTTACCTAAATATGAATGCACAAATATCCAGAACAAAATGTAGTCAATTTGTTAGAAATAAATAATCGCTAATATTGCATTGATATCTTTTTTTTCCTACCTACACAGTCTTGTTTTCTTTGAATTGTTGTTACAACATGTTGTTTTTAAAATTGTTAAATAATGTATTATTTTGAACATCACATCATTTCAGTCAAACAAAGAAAAACAATGATGGGAAATCGTAGTATAATCCATTAGCATGTATACTGAAGTGTGCTAATGACCTGCTGAAATTAGGATATGCTGTTACTTCCATAGAGACGCGTGTTTATTTTTGTTGTTGGTGTAAGATGTAGCGCTTGTCTCTGTTTGTGCTTCCCTGTTGCTGCTCCCACTATCCACTTCATGGGCCTGGGATTGCCACCTGATTTATGTTCCAGCTCGTTAAAGGGTTAGTTCACCCCAAAATGAAGATTCTGTCATTAATTACTCACCCTCATGTCGTGAGAAAACTTCTGTTTTTAGTACATTGTTCACTTAGTTGCTTCTTTTTTTGTGGGATCATTTGTAGGCAGGTGGATGCCATTTAATTTGAGATTCTATAATTACTGTTGTGATTAAACAGAGAGAGGAAGGGAATATTTTATGTATTTGATTTCTTTTCATTTTGAAGGTAAGATTTTGTTTTAAACCTTCAGAAAGTATATCTTTACAGTGCCGTAGTTACACGTTACTACATGTACTTACTATAGTAATAACAGTAAATTATGCATAATTACAAGTAACTAAACTAAACCAAACCCTAACCCTAATTGTAACTGTATAGTAAGTACATAGTTAATTAATAGTACTCAGTGCTTATTTGAGTAAGTGCAATGTAACTATGGCACTGTAAAATAAAGTGTAACCGAATGTCTTGTTTTGTTGTAGTGTTATTTCATTATATTCCACTGATTATTTAAATAAAACATTTTATATATTTTTACTTTGAAACACTTATATATTCAACTGCATGTCTCGTTTTATAAAGCACAAACACATACTGTGCGAATGGATATGTCAGTGCAAGTTTCTTTCAGTTAAAATGGTTCAAACATGCATTTTAGTCTGGGACTTCATTCTTATAGCTTTGTTTTTGAAACTGGTTTAACGAATGTTAACCATTTTATTGGAATAAAACCAAGGGAACAACACAGTCTAATAATGATACTAACATTATCAAATAATGTGGAAAACGAATTTGTTTATTTGTGTTCAGTGGCACAAATAAACAAATCTGCGCCGCATCAGGTGAAATTATTTGCGCGCACGCGCGCAGGTCCCAGTTTACATCGATCCGCAGGTTGATCCACCTGTGATCACCTTTGAGGAAGTCGCCACTTTCATGCGCACAGTCACCTGCTGCATGCATCATGTGGTCCTCAAGCGCCTCAAAAGAGACAAAAGGTAACTTTCTGTCTTTATCTTAATATTTTAACTGACAATAATTTGTGCTTATCTATAGGGCACAAAAGTGTATTTACCACAGAGTCGTATCGTACTATTTTACAATCGATTTGCACCGTATGCGTTGTTTAATGTGTACATCTGGAAATGGGCTACAGCAAAGCCGTGTAGGCAAATTCATATGGTCAGTTATTTTATTTAAGATATCTCTGAGAATAACAGCACTTTAACACGCTTAAAACAAAAGAACACGAAATGAAACTTAGCTGTTGAAATGGCAAAATACACGCTGTAAAATAATCTGAAACGGATAATTAAGTTGACAAACTTTAAATCTGTATTTTCCCCACCGGATTAATGTTAAACCAGAGTAAGAGTTTCGCCTAATAATAAGTTGTTTTTTATGTTTGCTTCATACTCGCATCTCGCTAGACCACATTCTGGTGTGCATTTCCATGACTTGAACGAACATGCAAAGACTTCAAGCCACAGGCTGAAGTGGCTTGAATGCGGAAAGGACTTATACTAATATGCAAATATGTTTTTAATGCTTTAAGTTTAAGTCAGAGCTCTTAGTTAGCCTACCTCAAATGAGACTGCAGCAGTGCTTTTCATTTCAAGTGTTTTGTAGATTTTGAGTGTATGCAAATGTATGTATTTTATAGAAGTAACATATGCTGGTACGTAAGCTGGTAAAAAAGAACTGCTTTAAAACAAAAATTCAAGTATTTGTTTGATACATATTAGTGGATTATAAATAAAACAAAACAGTCACACAATTAGCATCATTAATGTTGCAAGAGAAAACCGCTGTAGTCCTTGGACAGAATGTTCAACCTAAAACAAAAGAATAGAAAATGAAAATAAAATGCATAACACAATCCATAAATCTATCTATCAATAAAACAAACCACAAATAAACATAGAATTATAAAAAGTATATAAACAATATAACAAGAAAGCCGACATTCTTTTATCATATAATTTTTCTAATAAAGGTCTTTTCTAGTAAAATAAGATAAAGGTCTGGGCTGAGTTTCCCGATAACTTTGTCTCTTAGCGCGCTACGAAGACTCTAAAGGTAGACCTTAACTGAAGATGTACCGTTTCTAGGCGTGTTCCCCGAACTATTTGTCTGGCTATCACCAGACCAAGCTCAATTTAAAATTGAACATTGGTCTGGAGAGTCGGTATGTATTTTCTACTGCACAAGAGGCGTGATCAACGAGCATTATTCACGCAACCAATCAACCAATCAGATCAACGTTCCGGGTGACGTACTTTGCAAAGCGACGTGAAAACTCCAGACAGGTTTAAGCTGAGTTCCATTCGACAGGGTCCCTACGCAGTGTTCACTGCTCCCTACTCCCTGAGCACGGTATATCCGTTGAAGTGGACTTCTCTGACAATAATCGCTCATTTGGAACACTACAAACGTCATCAAAGAAAGTCAACGACTTTGTCGCGCAGATTATGATATAACATAAATAAGTAGATATTATAATTTACTTTCAAATTTAAAATGGACTCTAAACAGATTTGAAGCTGTAGCCTCTCATGCCATATGAAAATAAATTCTCATTTTGGTTAACTGTATAAATGTACTCTTAATTCACCGTCTGGGTCTCATCTTGTGCGCTTTCTTTTCCACTCGCAGCCACATAAACACTTCTGAGGTAAATAAAGTAAAATAAAAAATGACAGAGCCAGCTGCTTTTCAACACTTTTACTTTGTCATGCCTATTCATACAATAAAATATGCAAATACACTCATCACTATAACCATTCATACTTTCTTTCGTATAATAATAACAAAATTGATGAATACTCAAAATTCAAATGTAAATTCCTCCATCGGAGAGCCGTTAAAACGGTGCGCAATGACAGTTGGGTGATTTTACCTCTCTATTTCCTGTGAAGTGATGTATCGATGTTCCCTTCGAACTGAACATGTTCGCTCCCTTCGGCATGAAATCTCACTTAAGATGGCGAAATACCCTGTCAAGTCCACTTCGCAGTCCACTTGCGGTCGAATGGAACGCACCTTAAAGAGTTTGTATTGGTTTGTAGTATTGATCAGCGGTTTGCAGAAGCAGCAATGGCATTGAGCGATTTTTGCAGGTTGTGCAAAAAAAACATGAAAGTGAGTGGTATTTACACCCACTCGTGCGATTTGTTTGCTAAACTGAAGAAGTCATTCAGCATCGTCGAGAGGTTAAAAGGAATTGGATTGACGGTCGTGCTTGCCGTCGCTTCTCCATCGTCATCGTGTTATACCCGCCAATAGCGAGCAAGGTGGATAAGCCAGTCTGTGATTGGTTCCCGCAAAAGTGTAACAGAAGCAGTAGAAATTAATGTACGGGTTTCCAGACTGAGTTGCCGGGCGAAATCAAATCGCCGGCAGATCACTGCGGTCAAGCCAGCCGCGGTTTGAAAATACACGGTCAAGCCAGCCGACAAAAAAAAAAGTGTGCGCGCCTATTAATATAAATACGGTAATTTCAGGTACAGCAGAGAGAGAATGCTCTTTCAGAGCGCTTGAGTTGTCCATATCTATCTATCTATCTATCTATCTATCTATCTATCTATCTATCTATCTATCTATCTATCTATCTATCTATTTTTTTCTGTCTAATATATAATACATCTCTTTCTTTCTTTCTGTCTAATAGATCTACCTTTTTCTTTCGATTATATACCCATCTCTTTCCTTTTTCTTTCTAATGTTTCTTTCTTTCTCTTACTATACCTTTCTTTTTTCTAATATATCTCTTTCTTTTTTCTTTCAAATATTTCTTTCTATCTCTCTGTTATTATTTGCCTATAATTGTTAGAGATTATATAAGATATATATATTTGTGTTACTGTCTTACTGCATAAGGATTACTGTCTGATTAGGCCTATAAAGACCTAATTTCAAATAAGTAGAAAATACCAATGGTCTGTTTCTATAGGGGACATCCCATACAATATGCATACCTCATAAATATCCCTTTTACTGCAGCATTTTGGAGATATGCCACATTATACGACTTCACAGGTCTATAAACACCTCATTTCAAATAAGTAGAAAAAGAAAGGTCTGTTTCAATAGGGGATGTCCCATAGACTATGCATACCTCATATGAGTACATTTTACTGCAGAATTTTGGAGATATGCCACATTATTTGACTTTGGAGGCCTATAAAGACCTCATTTCAAATAAGTAGAAAAAGAAAGGTCTGTTTCAATAGGGGATGTCCCATAGACTATGCATACCTCATATGAGTACATTTTACTGCAGAATTTTGGAGATATGCCACATTATTTGAAATTGGAGGCCTATAAAGACCTCATTTCAAATAAGTAGAAAAAACGAATTGTCTGTTTCTATAGGAGACATCCCATAGAGTATGCATACCTCACAATTCATGAAAATGTGATAACTTTTGAATGATTGACTGAAAGTATGTCTGGTCTGGTTTGAAATTAATTTAAATCTCGAATGTATGTTTAAATCATGGCTTGAATGAAATCTGTGTAAAATGTATCATATTCCATTTAATAGAAATCATGTCTAAATGGTGCTCTCTGGCGAAGCCAGCAATTCCAGAGACCAGAGATAAAGGTTATTTTATGATTGGGGGCGGAGAAAAGCCACCTTTGAAGCAAGTTGATACCTGATTGGTCAGAACTCCTAACAGAGGTGGGACAAACACCTAAGTTTAAATAGTCACAAAGAAGTAGTAACAAAAAAGGTTTCAACTAGACCAGAAGAAAGAAGAAACAAAGAAAAAGACCAGACTGAGCTGAAGACAAAGGACAGACAAGCAGCTCATTAAAGCCATCCAACTTCTACTCACTTTTCATTTCTTTCACTTAACTTTCTTTTCCGTTGAGAGCCTTGTGTTCTAAGTTTTGCCGCACAGTTTAACCAACGACTTTTGCCGCCTCAACTTTAATTTCAGCCACAACAAGAGGCTTAATTTCATTTGCTAGCATGCTCGAACATGATTGGTTTTTACCTAACTACAATCCGGACCTGAAAAGATTCTGCAACAAATCGTTGACTCTGAAAAACCCTTCTCTCCATTCAACAAGCAAGTACCACCATCTGGTGGTATCTAACACTGAATGGTGCATTAAATTAATGATTCATAGTTCGTTCAGGTCAGGTCTTTTAAAGTGCATATTTTGCTAAAAATCATGGTCATAATTTCATTCTCTCTCAAAACTCTTTCTCTCATTTCCTTTCTTCCTGCAACGTGAATGTTTGCGTGTGTTTACGTGTTTATGTTAGATTAGTTTGTGTTAGAATAAATAAAGTCTCTTGTAGAATTTAAAAGAAAGTGTCTTGTATTATGTGCTCGAAAATGTAATGTCTTAAACTGTCAATCTTAAAGTTACCGCACTCTAATTAGTGTTTTTACGATAGTGGATATTAATATCCGCTACAAGAGCTTATTACGGCCTGATCAGATGAAGGCTGTATGATTCAGTTGCTCGGCTGTAAACTTAATGTCTCTTTATAATTCACTATAAATCAATTATTTAATTTGAGCTGAATTCGGTCCTAAAACGAGTTCCCTTGAAAGGGAACATCTCAGGTTACGTATGTAACCATGGTTCCCTGAGAGGTAACGGGCGTACCTGTGGCCAACTTCGACCTATCAGAAGCTGACTCTGTTTGGTTTAGGTGTGCTTTATAGTTTCCTGGTCATGACATCATCTGCCTATGCCGCCATTGGACTGATTTCACATGTGCTTCATGACGCAATCATGCAGAGGCATTCACAAAGCACTTGATGCAGCGTCTTGTTCCCTCTCAGGGAACCAAGGTTACATACGTATTTAATTCATTTAGATATTTGATTATTCTGGGTATCCCATGCTTTCAATTATTCGTTCATCAAGGACCCAATGCCACACAGAGATACTCTTCCCGGGTTTTGCGGTAAACTCACTAACATAAACTCGCCAGTCTGATCTTCGTCAGAGGGTGTAATATGTTAGCTAAACCTTTAGTCAGTTGCCTACTGCTCACTCAAACAAAAGTGTATTTTAATTTAGCCACTTCCATACACCTTACTAAATCAGCGGTAAACTGAAATCAAAAAGTCTTCAGATGAAGTGCCTACTGCTCCTTCATTCATGCGCCTTCACTTTGTTCTACCCTGGACACAGATTTACGGTAACATTAGCCTCCCATAATTTACTGGTAATAATGATATCACGAGAATCCAGAGTAAATCAAATATAACATTTTATTTGTCAGGTAAAAGTGTATCATGCCAATTACACAAATAACCAATTAGAAGCCAATTCAGAAATCATAAATCATAAATAATAACATCAGTTGCTCAAAGATGACTCTAAGAGTAACAATTGCATATACACACAGTGGTGGATTAGTGTTTTTAAGACACGCACCCATCACTGTATGGGGTTTCTGGCTACAGAAGATCCCACATGACTGATTTGCACTTTACCTTATATACACAGACCAGAACAAAAGGGTTGTAATTTTTTACTACACCAACACCTGTTTTAGGGGGAGAGGAGTGGGTTTTCACAACACCACCCAAAAAGAGGACTGAATTCTCCTTAGTTTTCAACCTTCTTCATAATACCAGTGACTGCTGTGAAATTGAGACCATTTTACCAACCGCACTGAGACATTTAAAATGATACCAAACATGAACGGAAAAAACAATAGATATACCAGATACATTATACATCCTGGAGAACTTCAGTGACTTGTGTCAGGGGGAAAGGAAGGAGGGCTTGTGTGTGTGTGTGTGTGTGGGTTTCCTGTATATATGTGAGGACAGTTTAGGGCAAGGCGTTGTCCTATGCTATTTCTCTGAGTTTTATTGCTTTATTGCAGGGTGCTTGATCTCAGTTTTTGTCTAAAACTGAAAATCAACCATTAGTTTTTTCTACTTATTAGAAATGAGGTTTTTATAAGTGTATAAAATAGAACAATGACAAATAATAGATGTGAGGTATGCATACGTCCCTATAAAAGCAGACCATTGTTTTTCCTATTATTTGAAATTAGGTGTTTGTAGGACTCTGAAGTCAAATAATATGGCATATTTCCAAAATGCTGCAGTAAAAACAGTTTCATTTGAGGTATGCATGCTGTATGGGATGTCCCCTATAGAAAAGTACCTTTCTTTTTTCTAGTTATTTGAAATGAGGTGTTTATAGGCATTTGAAGTCGAATAATGTGGTATATCTCCAAAATGCTGCAGTAAAAAGGATAGATATGAGGTATGCATACTCTATGGGATGTCCCCTATAGAAACAGACCTTTGTTTTTTTCCTACTTATTTGAAAGGAGGTTTATAGGCCTCTGAAGTAAAATAATGTGGTATATCTCCAAAATGCTGCAGTAAAATGTACTCATATGAGCTATGGATACTGTATGGGATGTCCCCTATAGAAACATACTTTTATTTTTTTCTACTTATTTGAAATGAGGTGTTTATAGGCATTTGAAGACGAACAATGTGGCATATCTCCATAATGCTGCAGTAAAAAGGATAGATTTGAGGTATGCATACTGTATAGGATGTCTCCTATGGAAACTGACCATTCGTTTTTTCTACTTATTTGAAATGAAGTCTTTAAAGGCCTCCAAAGTCAAATAATGTGGCATATCTCCAAAATTCTGCAGTAAAATGTACTCATATGAGGTATGCATACTGTATGGGATGTCCCCTATAGAAACAGACCATTGGTATTTTCTACTTATTTGAAATTAGGTCTTTATAGGCCTAATCAGACAGTAATCCTTATGCAGTAAGACAGTAACACAAATACATATATATAATCTCTAACAATTATAGGCAAATAATAACAGAGAGATAGAAAGAAATATTAGAAAGAAAAAAGAAAGAGATATATTAGGAAAAAAGAAAGATATAGTAAGAGAAAAAAAGAAACATTAGAAAGAAAAAGGAAAGAGATGGATATGTAATCGAAAGAAAAATGTAGATCTATTAGAAAGAAAGAGAGCAAGAAAGAAAGAAAGAGATGTATTATATATTAGACAGAAAAAAAATAGATAGATAGATATGGACAACTCAAGCGCTCTGAAAGAGCGTTCTCTCTCTGCTGTTCCTGAAATTACCGCACTTCAGAAGTAGAAATTGCATTTATCAGGACTCATGGAATGTTATAAAAGTAATCCAAATTGCAAACTAAATCTATATTGTAATTCATCTATATTCTGGGCCGCGGAGCCCCCATCAGCCTGAGTTTAAGGCGACCGTTATTTAATTTAAGTTTTAAGTTTTTATCTAAATTTAAGTTTTAATTCCTTGGAGACGCGTCATGCAGCTGACAGACAGGTAGGTATAGCGTTTATATCGTTTTTTCATTTTTTATTCAAAATATTCACAAACTTGTTGACTATATCATGAATTTTATGATAGGCTATACCTTTTGTAAAATATGTGGAAGTGAATGTGTTTTGTCGCGCGATAAGTTTGCACGGCAATTCAGAGCTGTCGGATTTACGAAATCTTCCCCGAAATACATACAAGTATGGCCGGTGAACTGGGAGAAGAATCGAGTAAACTTTATTGTTTCATACACAATGTGTATCTGATATGAAAACAAAAGACGAAAGAATGACTTACAAAATGTATACACTCTAAAAAATGCTGGGTTAAAAACAACCCAAGTTGGGTTGAAAATGGACAAACCCAGCAATTGGGTTGTTTTAACCCAGTGGTTGGGTTAAATGTTTGCCCAACGTGCTGGGTAGTTTTATTTAACCCAACTGTTGTATAAAAATTACTGTATTGCTTGCTTAAAATGAACCCAAAATATGCTGGAAATTAACATTTATTAATATGTTTAACAAATGAGCATTTATTAATAAGATAATGAATAATAAACAATAAACAATAAACATTTATTAAATTGCTTATTAATAAATGTACACCTTTTGATTATTATTGTTGCCTCTAGTAATTATGTGTCTGATTTTTAATTTCTCACATATTTTGGGTTCATTTTAAGCCAGCCATATAGTCATTTTTAATCAGTAGTTGGGTTAAATAAAACTACCCAGCAGGTTGGGCAAACATTTAACCCAACC
>RJVU01019713.1:252315-263583 GCA_003731715.1 Anabarilius grahami
TATTGCTGCCATTGTTTCCCTTGGATTTGCTTCTCAGTTCCATGCAATTTTAAGCTTTTCTTGGTTCATTCCATGTTTTCTAGGCAACCTCTCTCATGCTAATTCAGATTAGCACAGTTGGTTTTAAATTAATCTGGTTTATTTTAAATCAGGACTCCATAGTCCAGGTTTTAGTAATCTGTACTTAATCTGTGTTTCAGAAAGCCATTTTTTAAACCATGATTAACTATTCTAGATTAAGGCCTATCCTGTCTTAATTTAAACCCTGTCTGGGAAACCGCTCCCTAGAGTTTTATTTTGAACTTTGACAAGTTTAAAGAAAATACGGTCGGTGGGAGTTCAGGAAAATCAATATATTCGCAGATATATCGATTCACTGGAACCATGTGGAACCCCTTATCAAAACGAGCCTTGTAATATAAATTGGTCTCTATGAGCAGGCGGCTGAGAGACAAGTCCGAAGGGACTGTCTGCAAAGTGCACAACACGAAAAATGTTAGACTACACAAATTCAGTTTACACAACAGTGGTCTCCTACTGGTCATAATACAACACTTAAATTTGATAAAATATGCATTTGCATAAAACAATGTTCAAAAGCACATTTTATCAAATTAAGTATTGAATGACCATTTTGAAACCATTGATGCATAAATACCAAACTGAGTTTGGTGACAGTACAGTATGTAACATTGAAGTTAAAACTTAATAATATTGTTATATTTTGCATTGCAGAAAAGTACATTTTTGTCAATTAGAAAATTGGAATCTGCAAAAATCGGTAGCTATCGGCGGGTCACACTTAAAAAATCGGAAATTGGAATTGACCATTCTCTACCAAATAGGTTACTATGCTTTTAACTGGAAAATTTTTAGACATAGGGCCAGATTTACTAACATCTTGCTCCAGCGCAAACCCTCTTTAGGTGTTTAAAAAATGACAGATAGTGAAAAAATTAGTACTGAAAAGACTTTTTCTATTTATACTATCAAACTTTTAACATTTAATTTTTAAATATTTCAAAATCCCAAAAAATATATATTTAAAACATTCATACAACAATATTTACCCATGAGCTGCATTAAACATGTTCTGTGCCACTTCTGCAGTGCAAAGATGTTTTTTTTTTAATGCTGATTTCATTTGATTGGTAGCAGTCTGATTGTCTTATTGTTCTAACTGAATTAGTTTAAATTTACATTTAAAAACAACTTTTCTATTTTTAATTAAGAAATTAGGGATGCATTAGGGCCCTATGAAATGGATTTCATCTTAATGGTTTAATTAAATCAATTAAAATTATTACAATCAAAAATAATGTCTAATTGAATAATAATATAAAACAACATTTTTTTAATTAAAAAAAAGGCACGCTCCCTGTTCAAACAGGGCTTACAGGTGTTGCGTAATATCATTATTACGCCAGAATGAGTATAGTTCCTAGTCATATCGGCCTAGAAAATTACAACTTTTCATTTTCCGTCGGTCTTAGTACACAATATGACTACAGAAGAGTCAAGTTTTATATAGGAAAAATATTGAAACTCTTTGGTCATTTTTGAGCGAGATGCTAACGGTCTAATCAGATTCAATGAACTATGCTAAGCTATGCTAAAAGTGGCACCGCCAGACACGGAGATCGGCTGAATGGATTTTAAAACGGTAAAAACTCAAACTGTTTAACTCTAGAGGGAGTTGGAAAATGAGCCTATTTTCAAAAAAAAGTGGAGTGTTCCTTTAATACGACAAGTTCTCGCATTCAAACCAGCAACCTCTCAAGTTTTGCTACTTCGTAGGTGCCAGGTTATATGAGAATGTGCTGTATGTTTCTTTTTTAATTCATACCATAATAGTGTGTCTTTATAGCAATCTTAAAATATGTATTTTCTTCAAAAGGCATAAAAGGAATAAAATTGTATTCTTATTTTAAATGGACAGAGTTTAATTGTGTCTGGCAATTTGAAAAATGGGGTCTATAAAAGTAAATAAACATTTAATTATTTGTAAGCTTTTCACATATTTTACACCTATTATATAAAACAATAATGTCAGTACACCACCATAGTTATACAAATAGATCAGTTGTTCTCAAACCTTTTCTGGAATACCACATTTTGTTTGTCTCCCTTTATCCGACACCCAAATCAGGTCATGCAGTCTCTACTTATGAGCTCATAAGTTGAATCAGGTGTGATAGATGAGGGAGACCAGAGATTGTATATAATAGGGAGATGAGAGGGTCTGTATCTTTTACCATCGGAGAAAGCGTAATGGTAACTTAATCACGTGTGGCACCTCTCAGCCTATATCGTGTAATGGCACTGTGACATCAGTGCCCGCTGTTCAAATTTCTTTCCCTGCGTACCGCCAGAGCCGGAGCGTTAGCATTAGCTGTTATGCTTCATTGCGATTTCAGAATAAAAGTTTAAACCCTTGTTCTGAGTTTGCATGTTTTGATGTCCATAAATTCTTGTTCAAAAATTACAGTGGCTGTAGCATTTCTACCATGAAGAAGTGACCAAATATGAAAGATTATGTAAACATTTGAATTAAATATCGCTTGGCCAATATTAAACATGGATTTGATATGCTGTGTAAAGTGTAACAATCACCTGGGGCTGGATTCACGAACAACATCTTAAAAAAAGAAGTTAAGAAAAGCTGCGAGGCCCACAACATGTCACCGCACCCAATGTTAAATGATATTTTTTTGTTGTTGTTGTTATAAAAATCAATTAGTTCAGTTAGAAAACAGACACTACAAATAAAATTTCAACGCATCGTGAGCCAAATGAGTCGCAGCACACACCAGCAGCAGGAGTCAGACTTCATTTATCACGAGAGTGAGGAGCTGACTGACAAGACAATGGCGGAAGATTTTTGTAGTGTTTTGGATTAACCCTGTGCAAATAGGGAATCTGCAAAGGATTAGTTGTTTTTCTTGTTGTGTTTTTCATTAACAATAATAACCTACCATTCAAGCAATCGCCGCCCCCGAATTGGTGCTAATTTAAAAGTGAAAGAAAAGTCTGCATGTCTTTCATAGTCTCTATAGGAATTAATTGAAAACGCTTGCACCGCACCGTTATATGAATGCCTTTTGCGGCCTTTTGGGGCATTTTACTTTTGCTTTATCTCAAATTACCGATTTAAAAACGGTGTGCAAAACAGAGGAACACTCCCCCAGGGTGATACCGGTATTACTGGTGTTGTTGTCACACATCGAGTAACTGATTGGAAAATTTCCACACTTTCACAATCCTATTCCAAACCAGTATTAGGGATGGGCAAGACTAGACTTGTACTTGGACATGACAGCAACAATCGATCATGAAAACGATGATTGCCCTGACTTTTTTTTTTCCCCCTCAACTGATTACTTTCACTTTAGACATGACCAACTGTGTTTATGTATACCTTGTGTGTATTTGACAGTATTCACACAATCAGACATGAAAGATAAAGTCCAGTAATCGGACGCTGTTTCACAGACTTTAAGTGTGTGCACTTCATACACTCTAAAAAATGCTGGGTTAAAAACAACCCAAGTTGGGTTGAAAATGGACAAACCCAGCGATTGGGTTGTTTTGACCCAGCAGTTGGGTTAAATGCCCAACCTGCTGGGTAGTTTTATTTAACCCAACAATTGTTTACAAATTACTATATGTCTGGCTTAAAATGAACCCAAAATAGGTTGGAAATTAAAAATCAGACTCATAATTACTAGAGGCAACAATAATAATCAAAAAGATGAGCATTTATTAATAAGCAATTTAATAAATGTTTATTGTTTAAATATTATTCAAAAAAAGTATTAATAAATGTTTATTAAACATACTAATAAATGTTAATTTCCAACATATTTTGGGTTCATTTTAAGCAAGAAATACATTAATTTTTAAACAATATTTGGGTTAAATAAAACTACCCAGCAGGTTGGGCAAACATTTAACCCAGCCGCTGGGTTAAAACAACCCATTCGCTGGGTTTGTCCATTTTCAACCCAACTTGGGTTGTTCTTAACCCAGCATTTTTTAGAGTGTACACACTCAGAAAAAAATGCATGTTAGAGCAGGAGTGAAATGTTTAACCTGACAAGGCTTTAAAGCACATGCAAATAATGAACTTTTGTGATTGTGAATAAGTGAGTGTAACATACAATACTGCTGAGTTAATGTGATGTGAATGTGTTGTACTGTATCGAGTTGTACAGTATTGGGTTGGAGAGGCACCAGAACTGATAGAAAGTGCGCTGTAGCACAAGACTACAATGTTTTTTTCAAAGCACATTGTGGAGACATTTTATTAATCCACAATTTAAAAATTTTATTTTTAAATTGTGTTTAAATTTTAAACAACCTTATTTTTAAAAGCATTCCATATATGTAGTGAAATAAATGTTTGTGAGATATTAGATAAATGTGTGTTCATTTTTGTCTTGCAGCACTTTTGGTTATATCTTGAAAATGCCTGTAATTTATAAAAATCTGAATTTGGTGTTACTGGGAAAAATAGGAGCTGGGAAGAGTGCATCAGGAAACACAATCCTGGGACGACCAGCTTTTGAATCAAAGGAAAGTTTCACTTCTGTCACACAAGATCTGGCTGTGAAATCTGGGACTGTCTGTAGGCGACAGGTCACTGTTTATGACACACCAGGATTATTTAACACACACATGAGTGATGATGAGATTCTGCAGTTGATAAATGAAAAGGTTCTTCAGAGATGTGAATCAGGTCTCTGTGTGTTTCTGCTGGTCATCAAAGCTGACAGATTCACTGAAAAAGAGAGAAAAACTGTGGAGAAGATTGAGCAGCTGCTGGGAGAAAACCGCTTGAAGAAAACCTGTATTCTCTTCACTGGAAGAGATGAACTGGAGGAAGAAAACATGACTATAGATGAATTCATCAATGACAATGAACCACTGAAGAGACTCGTTCAGAAATATGATCATAGATACCATGCGTTCAACAACGAGAAGGAAGTACCTAATGGACAATTTCAAGAACTGCTTACAAAAATTCATGCAATAGGTGAGTGAATCGTCACTATACAAAATACCATATAAATAATTGGGAAATAATATTATTTGTATCACATCGGTCTCAAGTCTGCTGTCACTGCACAGATAGAGTTACAGAGAGATATATCTGTATTATAATGTGCTACTCATTATAGTTTGGTTTATTATCTTTTTCTCTCTGCATGATATGTTAAAAGTTCTAAACACTTTTCCCCTGGGCTAGAGTTTAAGCTATTTACAGATGTGACTGGCATAAATCATTTATTAAGTTGGCTTGAAAAAGCCAACTTACTGATCTGCTATATAAACTTATTATTATTCTTCCGTCTTCTTCTTCTGAGCCAAATTTTAGACTGCATCTCCTCAGCCCAGACCTTCAAACTGTTCTGACTCGAGTTGCTATATCTTTTCAGACTGATCCGACTTACGGTTTTCCTAAAAATGCTGATTAAAACTGGAAAAAACTCCCATTGACTTACATTGAAAATCTGAACATTCCATCAAACTCCAACTGTCAAAAATTCAAATCTAAACACACTGAAGCCCATTAAACTCAATGAAGCTTCCATTCTAAAGTCCCTTTAAGACAAGTCATTTCACTCGGCGGCCATCTTTGAAACGCCTCTTGGGCATCCTGGGCATCATGCAGATCTCTTTGAATGGGGAAAAATCAAATTCTCCAAAACGGTTCGCCAACCTTATGATTAAATTTCATATTTGAAATCACCAATGAAATCTGACAACAACTGTCTCATTCTCAAATGCTTGAATCCTGACAAAAAAAAATTTATTTTTCAGGCTGGATCAAGCTCATGCGCAGACGTAAATGCGCGTCTCCTGTGCCTCATTTTGGAGGCGCGCGTCTGACTGTTTCTAGAGAAACCAGTGCTTCTAACGGCCGCTGCAGTGACGCGATGACTTTACTAGTCGGCGATTGGCTCTTATTTAGAAGGCGGGACTTATTCCGCCATATTGCGCGTTTCACTTTCTCCTATTCAAAACAAAACGAGTGACACGTCTTGTGTTATTCTATAGTCTTTGCTATTACTGAGCCATTCAAACTCATTCAGACTCATTCAAACTCATAAACTAACTAACTAACTTTCTAACTAACTATATAACTATCTATCTCACTCAAATTCAAATCAAAACAAACTGAAGCCCATTAAACTCAATGAAGCTTCCATTCTATGTACTCTTACTGAGCCATTCAAACTCATTCAAACTCATAAACTAACTAACTAACTTTCTAACTATATAACTATCTATCCCATTCAAACTCATTCAAACTCATAAACTAACTAACTAACTTTCTAACTATATAACTATCTATCTAACTCAAATTCAAATCTAAACGAACCTAAGCCCATTAAACCCAATGAAGCTTCCATTCTATGTACTCTTACTGAGCCATTCAAACTCATTCAAACTCATAAACTAACTAACTTTCTAACTATCTATCTAACTTACTAACTATCTAACTAACTATATCTATCTACACACACTCACTCACACTTACTTACTCACACATTATCTAGCTTTTAAACTACTAAACTAAAACTTAAACTATTTCAAACTAAAAAGCTTCAAACTTCAAGCTTTTAAAACTACTCCAAACCTTCTGGCTAGGCTTTTTCAAGCCAACTTAAAGTTTGTTTACGAACTTTACTCATCTAGTTGATAATGTATGTAATGTGTCTGGAAAAATGTTATATGTTTATTTCACTCAGTTTGACTCCGGGTGTTCAATGTTATGCTGCATGATGATTGCGAAATTGGCTTTAAACAACTAAATAAACGTATGTTTTTATAGAGGGTAAATTCAGGTTGATTGGGACACTTTTTCTAATTCATTTCAATGGCAAAAAGTGTCCCAATTCACCCTGCATCATGGACGGAATTGTCCAGACAGCGTTGTGCAGCGCCATCTGCAGGGCAAAGCTCAGCCAAGATAGAGAAATATCTGATCAGAGCTGTACACTGATACACATTTTTAAATAAATCTAGTAGCAAAGCTACTGCAAGTGATTTTCGGTGCTGGAAATCTATATCTCCTTTGCTGAGACAACCACATCGTCATGAAAAGCACAACTTATGGTTGCTTAGTAACGGAAAACGCCACCGGAGTGCCCGAGCGCTTTGGAAAGTATTTTTAGACGCGACATATGAACAGTTCCTAAAAGAGTTCAAATGGTTCAATGCGCAAAATGCGAATAGAGTCAGCGCTGAAACGTGTTACTCGCCCAGTAACTTTTTTTATGAACGGTGATAAGAATGGATGGAGGTGGATTTAGAAAAGAGAAAAAAATAATATTTTAATTCATCATGTATTATAGTGAAGAAAAGTGAGTGAAGACAATTAAAATGTTACAAAATATTTCTCTTTAGTAAATTTCATATATTTGATAAATGCAAATAAATGCTGTTCATTGAACTTTCTATTTTTCAAAGAATCCTGAAAAATAAAAAAGTATCACCATTTCCACAAAACATATTAAGCATCACGAGTGTTTTCAACATTGATAATAATAATAAATGTGTCTTGATCATCAAATCATCATATCAGAATGATTTCTGAAGGATCATGTGACACTGAAGACTGGAGTAATGATGCTGAAAATTCAGCTTTGCCATCACAGGAATAAATTATATTTTACAATATATTAAAACAGACATGTTTTTAATTTGTAACAGTATTTCACAATATTGCTGTTTTTTTACTGTATTTTTGATCAAATAAATGCAGCCCTGGTGAGCAGAAGAGATTTTAATTATTATCATGATAATTAAATGCTGTTTTTTTTTTTTTTTACAAGACAATAGAGTGTATTATTACAATATAAGATATAGTATATCTATTAATGTGATAATATTTATATATATATATATATTATTATTATTATTATTATTATTATTATATATATTTTAAAGTAAGTAGTGCGGGGGGCGTGACCGGATTTTCCTGCTTTTTTATTTCTAGCTGATCACATGCCTGTTTATATCTTTTTATACAGAACAAGGAGCAACAAGCAAGCAGATGCATGTTTACCCTCCACCTCCACCTCCATCCCAGTTGTGCCGTAAGTATAAATCTTCTCAGAAATGCTCTTAAGAACAGTCTTAAGTTTTGACTTAAGTGTCAAAAAATTCTTAGTTAAGAGTAGGAGACTTTTATAAAGAAGCTAAAAGCAACTTTTAGTAAAGTATAAGTCTGATTCTTAAGTGTTGTGAACTAAGGACTACACTGATGTCAACTCAAAATGGCCGCCCTCAACCTCTGAATCAGCCAATAGCGAGCCTGCAAGGGTGAAGTCACAGCAGCACAACACCAATCATTTAATGTTATTATAATTATAAATTTTGGCTGCTATGTTTGGTGTAGTAAGTTTACACAATACTAAAGAGCTCAGAAGAATATCACTGGAATGAAGGGTTATGACTGGGCAAGCGCTTTAGGACCGCGTTAATATTAGAAAAGCTTTCCAGCGCTGGAGCTAAGCAGGAAGGCCTGAAAACAGACACGGATGCTGCTTTGATTCCTTCTCATGTAAGTAACACTGGGTTTGAGTGTCTGGAGCTGCTGTTCTGTTGGAGATTAACAACAAACTCTTGTTTGTATTCACTCTTGTGGACTGTACATTCATTTTTTGTGCTTCCGTCGTTTGTTCATCATCTGCGCTTTATTTTTCGTGAAGCATTTTGTTGCGTGTCAGTTGTGATAAACAGACATCTACTCTCGTATTGTTTGTGTAACAGTGGCCAGATAGTGAGAGTTTTGCAGTTAAACTACAGTACACTGACGCCCGCTAGAGAATGAGGTGTTTAGCGTCATTGACAGCTTTACTAACAAAATGGAATAAAATAGAAAACAGAAAATGTGTTTCCGTTCACAAAATCAACAGGAAACTCCCTCGCTGCCAGCAGAACTCCGAGTGTTGCCTGGAAAATGTCCTCACGGTTTCCTTGCGGTGTCCTCGTTCATCAGCAGATAGATTTATATTGTCTGTGCAGCACTGCCTTGTGTGTTCACTGGGTTAGATCATGCTAACAGAGTTTCTTATCAGAACGCATGAGCTGCGCTGTCCACTTGAGCTCTCAAAGTAGAGGGAAATTCTAGAAACTTTCACATTATAAATGAGTTATTCTGCTTGAGATTTGAAAACAACTAAACACACAAACCTATGTGTTTAATATACAGTTCACCAGCTCACACTGTCATACGCCTTCTTCCTTCTCTCCCCTAGCTCCCTTAGCTCCTCCCCTTCCTATGTTTTCCCCTGTACCTCAGATTATCCAAGGTAAGAAATAAAAATAAAACAAACTAAACACATTTACACTTAATAAGTAAGGGTTTTAACATTTAATAACAATTATATATCGTTTTAGCATCAATATCGTGATGTGCGCATCTGCAGCAAGACACTTGTAAATATTACTGCATTTGTGACGCTTTATAATCTGCATTTGGGAACGCAAAATTCATCATCAGAACCGTTTATAATTCTGTTGTTTACAAAGAAGTTTCAGTGTCACATGATCCTTCAGAAATGCAGATTTTCTGCTCAAGAAACATTCACTATTTATTATCAATGTTAAAAAGCAGTTTTTGCTGCTTAACACTTTTGTGGAAACAATGATGCTATTCAAACATTTATGGTAAGATTTAGAAAAGAGAGAAAAAAAAATGTAATTCGTCATGTATTATAGTGAAGAAAAGTGAGTGAAGAAAAGTTAAAATGTTACAAAATATTTCTCTTTAGTAAATTTCATATATTTGATAAATGCAAATAAATGCTGTTCATTGAACTTTCTATTTTTCAAAGAATCCTGAAAAATAAAAAAGTATCACCATTTCCACAAAACATATTAAGCATCACGAGTGTTTTCAACATTGATAATAATAATAAATGTGTCTTGATCATCAAATCATCATATCAGAATGATTTCTGAAGGATCATGTGACACTGAAGACTGGAGTAATGATGCTGAAAATTCAGCTTTGCCATCACAGGAATAAATTATATTTTACAATATATTAAAACAGACATGTTTTTAATTTGTAACAGTATTTCACAATATTGCTGTTTTTTTACTGTATTTTTGATCAAATAAATGCAGCCCTGGTGAGCAGAAGAGATTTTAATTATTATCATGATAATTAAATGCTGTTTTTTTTTTTTTTTACAAGACAATAGAGTGTATTATTACAATATAAGATATAGTATATCTATTAATGTGATAATATTTATATATATATATATATTATTATTATTATTATTATTATTATTATATATATTTTAAAGTAAGTAGTGCGGGGGGCGTGACCGGATTTTCCTGCTTTTNAAACTTTTGGCAGGTACTTTAACAATTCTATTAATACTTCTATTAATAATATTATGTTATATAATGTTAATTATTATCATGGTTATTAAATGCTGCTTTTTTATTTTTACAGGACAATAGAATGTATTATTACAATATAAGATAGTATATCTATTAATGTGATAAAAATATATATATATTTTTAAAGTAAGTAGTGCGGGGGGCGTGACCGGATTTTCCTGCTTTTTTATCTCTAGCTGATCACATGCCTGTTTATATCTTTTTATACAGATGTACGAGCAAGACTGATGCTGGAGATAAAGAGGAGTCGTGCAAACCCCCATGCAATCTTTGAGGCCTGTATGTATAAATCTTCTCAGAAATGCTCTTAAGAACAGTCTTAAGTTTTGACTTAAGTGTCAAAAAATTCTTAGTAAAGAGTAGGAGACTTTTATAAAGAAGCTAAAAGCAACTTTTAGTAAAGTATAAGTCTGATTCTTAAGTGTTTTGAACTAAGGACTACACTGATGTCAACTCAAAATGGCCGCCCTCAACCTCTGAATCAGCCAATAGCGAGCCTGCAAGGGTGAAGTCACAGCAGCACAACACCAATCATTTAATTTAATTTGTAACAGTATTTCACAATATTGCTGTTTTTTACTGTATTTTTGATCAAATAAATGCAGCCCTGGTGAGCAGAAGAGATTTATTTTAAAATCATTAATAGTTTTTTTACAAACTTTTGGCAGGTACTTTAACAATTCTATTAATACTTTTATTATATTATGTTATGTAATATGTGAATTATTATTATGATTATTAAATGCTGTTTTTTATTTTTACAGGACAATAGAATGTATTATTACAATATAAAATAGTATATCTATTAATGTGATTAAAAATATATATATATATAAATAT
>RJVU01019740.1:0-16336 GCA_003731715.1 Anabarilius grahami
ACATTTACAATTGTATTTCTGATACTTTCAATTTTCTCAGTAAAGAAATTTATAAAATCATCACTACTAAACTGTAATGAAATGTTTTGTTCTGGAGATGTCTTTTTATTTGTTAATCTAGCCACTGTACTAAACAAGAACCTTGGATTGTTTTGGTTATTTTCTATGAGTTTGCGGAGATGCTCGGCCCTGGCTGCTTTTAGAGTCTTTCTATAACGGGACGAGCTGTCTTTCCATGCGATTCTGAAGACTTCTAAACGAGTTTGTCTCCATCTGCGTTCTAGATTACGAGTTTCTCTTTTGATAGCGTGAGTAATACTGTTGTACCAAGGTACAGTATTTTTCTCTCTAACCTTTTTTAATCTCATCGGTGCAACAGTATCTAATGTACTAGTGAAAATGGTGCACATGCTGCTAGTCATTTTCTCGAGATCATTTGTGTGTTTAGGTACGATGAGCAGCTGAGACAGATCAGGCAGGTTATTTGTGAATTTATCTATAGTTGTCGGGAGAATTGTTCTGCCTAGTCGATATTGCGGTGCAATTTGACAAATATCAGTATGCAGTACGCATGTTACAAGGTAGTGATCAGAGACGTCATCACTTTGCGGTAGAATTTCTATAACGGTTGGATTGATTCCATGTGATATAATTAAATCTAGTGTATGATTAAGATGGTGAGTGGGTCCAGTGATTGTTTGTTTGATAATAAATCTTTATTAAATTGTTTCTTTCCCTTCAAGGTTTCTTTTTGTGTTTGGTGATGTCTGTGATTCTTCAGAAGTTTAACAGCATATTTGTAAACATGTATGACTGAGCTTGAGTTAACGCAGTCACATGAATCTATTTTATAAGATGTTCAACTAAATTATGAAGGTTGTTTAATCAATTCAATAATTTAATTTTGTTATTTTGCAGATTCACCTGCAGCTTCATAATGGGTGATTCAAAACGATCCACAGATGGAGATATTTCTCCAGGATGCAGGTACTTTCAACAAACACTATTAAATGTATTAAATCACAGAAAAAAGAAAAAAAGATCACAGTTTTTGATCCCCCAAGTCACAGAAACAGTTTACAGAAAAAAATATTCTTGGAATTGCTTTGTTTATTATTAGGGCCCAAGCCCCAATGGGGTGGGCCAAGTACCAAAGGTGCGAAGGCACTTATTGTATCTGTTGGTGTTCCTAATATTATGGCCAAGCACCGAAGGTATTGTAAGTATCCGTTGGTGTTCCTCATATTTTTTTTCTTCTTCAGTTTCTTCTTCCACTCAGGGAGTCTATGGCCACACATATAACCAGTTGCGGGAAAGCTGACAGTCTGAACTGTCACCATAGAAAATTTGGAGTCTCTATCTCAATCCCTCTAGCGTCACCAGCTGTCCAAAGTTGCAATCATGTTTATGCTCATAACTTTTTAACCATAAGGGCTAGAAACAAAATGTTTCCTCTGAGTCCGAGGTTCAAGACAATTCGATTGACGTTATTTTTCTTCAATATCAAATTTTTCTGCCATTTTGAATTTTGCAAAAAAACTACTTTTTCGAACTCCTCCAAGGCCATTACTCAGATTTTCATGAAAATTGAACCAGATCATCATCAGACCATACTGACAAAAAGTTAGGAAATTCAAGTCGATGTCTCAACCCGTTTTAAAAAAAACTTACAAACAATTTTTATGTAGTGCATGTGAAGATAGACATAAGGCTGTATCTCCTCAACGCTTTATTGTATTCAGACCAATCTTGGTATGTTTCATCACAAGTATGAACTGAGGCAACGTGCAGCATTTAGGCGCAGCGCCACCTACTGGTCCGGAGATATGAAAAATGGCTCTTTTTGCTTATAACTTCTGAACGGTTTGTCCAAAAATCATAAATGTGGTCACGTTAAATTTGGGGCATTATGTTGAGTTGAAGGATATCCAGTTGTCCCATGTTGGCCATTTTGAATTTTGTGCTAAAATGCTATATTTTATGAACACATTAGCGTATCATTACGAAACTCTGTATGGGTTAGAAGTTTCGGGCCAGCTCCACCAATTGGAGAAAAAAAATTATATTATATGCTTATAACTTTGGGTGTGGTCGACTTATTTTCATGATTCCTGAATATTTGCTGAGTCCAACGATACCAAACATGCTAGGTTTTGCCTTAGTGCTTAAAAAACGTTTGCAAATATCTTTGAAACTATCATAAGAAACATGAAACCATAATTGATTTACTATATGCTAATGCTCAAATGTCAATGCCCAAGTGTCATTTTGATAGGAAGTGGCAAAAAAATATTTTTTTTATGTTCTCATACATGTAAATATCTCCAAAACGAAATGAGATATTTTCACCAAATTTGACACACAAATGTGTGGGCTCACTCTGAGGACATATAAAAAAGTGGTGGGATTGTGCCCCTTGTTGGTGCTATAATTAAACATGAAAACATAAAACATGAAATTGCCATTAACTACAATAGAGTATTATGATATAAAATGCTATATTTTCTGAATGCATTGGTGTATCATTATGAAAGTCGTTATGTGCCGTCAGCACCATGCTCTGAAGGTACTCAAAAGTTTTCAAGGCAGCGCCACCTTGTGGTCAAATGTTATAATTAAAATAATAAAAATGCTGATAGCTTTTGATTAATTTAACCTATTGTCATGACACTGGTCTTAATAGATTCATTGGGTCATGCTGAGAACATGTTGCACATAGATAAAAAATTAGTTGGCCAAGCTCGCTGTCTGATATTTAGATTTTCTTTAAAAAACAACTTTTCAAACTCCTCCTAGATCGTTTTCACCAAATTTGAGTCAGATTACTTTCAGACCATTCTGGCAAAAACTTATGGATTTCGTGTCGATAGACAAAATCGTTTTCGTATAGCGCAGCAACAAATTTGAGGCATGATGCCAAAATGACTCTGAAGCTGTATCTCTGCACTGATTTGCTCTATTGACACCAAACTTTGCATGTTTCCTTGTCACCTTACTGTGACCACACCACAGTAAGGTGACACAGTTTGGCCTCAGCGACACTAATTGGTGGACTGTGATAAACCTTTTTTAATCATATTTCTAATGATTGTATTTATGAATTTTTAGACAATTTGCCTAAAATCATCCTAAAATTTTGTTACTTGTTGTTGCAGCTGGTCTGACGCTTCCAGCCATATTGGCATGGCTTCTTGTGCTCTTTGTGCTTGGCCCCAATAATTGCTGCTTGCAGCTATATCCTTAGGATTCTTCTTCTTTTTCTCTCAAGGTTTCGGGGGCTTTCCGTGCTCTATGTCATTAGCTCTGCCCAACAGGAACTCTGCTATGTAGGGTTGTTTGGTCAGCATGAAGCCAAGACATTGAGGATGCTGAATTGTCTATATTAAACTTACACAAGAGAAATAAATGTTGTATAATTTATTATTTACAAGATGAGATGCTTCCTGTTTCTCTTTTTTGTCATTACTTTAATCCTTCACTATGGCAACACTTTTCAAGATATCCGTTCACAATTTAGCATCTTCAGTGTGTTAGCATCATGTTGAAAACATTTGGGGTGTATTGTATAACCCCCCTAGGAGTAGTAGTTTCAGAGCTATATTTTTAAAAAAAAATCCACATTCAAACAAAAACAACCAACGTTGGTCGGAGCTAATGACTGTAAATTAGAAAGTTGTCTGGCTCAATGAGAACAAAATAACCAACGTTGATCGGAGCTAATGACTGTAAATTAGAAAGTTGTCTGGCTCAATGAGAACAATATATGAACTGAGTGTGGTGACTGTATGTAAAACTACCCTCCCGCTTTTGTCAAAGGTTGGTGCTATAGAGCCCCTCTTCCATGCCCATTTCTGAGGCTTTGGCCATGTCTACTGGCTGACAGCTCTAATGTGTGTTTCAATTTCATGCAATTTAAAGCATGCTAAGAGCTAATATTATTAAAGTTTGAAATGTTGTCATGGCAACAGTGTTTAAGATATCAAGAATCCTTTCACAGGTTTAACACCCTGGAGCCGGCAGTATCGCCGGCGATACCACCTCAGTATTTTTCTTATCAGTGTGAAAAAGACTCAAAATACTCTGTCAATTTTGGACATATCACTTAAGAGTTATATACCATTCTAATCTGTGAAATGTCATCTTTTATGTGTGTACACTCACAGTAAAATCAAAATGTTGTGCTTTTTGCAAAATAAAGAAAACTAACATGATGCATGAGCCGCAGTCTCTCTCTGAATGAAGTCCAATCTGATACTCCCTCAGAAAATGAACTGTAATGTAGTGAATACTAATGACACAAAAATTAGACATATGTCTAAAGAAACGTTGAAATTTTAGGTTTTAAATCATGCAAGTCAAATCGAAAACAAATATTCTCTGTTTATGTAATCTGTATAAAAAGAGAGACATGTCAGTAGTTTGCGGCTCAGCTCATTATTCACTAATGCGACCACATCCACGAAGCGGGCGCGCTATTCAGAGGCAAATTCTGAGGCGATTCATTCAACAGAGTGAACGCCCGTGTTTTGAGATGCAGTGAGGAATAATTCTAAAAGGATTTACCTCAGAGGAAGAACTGGTTTCACTTTCATTTCGAGAATCAACTATCGAGCCGATGATTGTAAAAGGTAAGTTGTTTTTTATTCTTATTTTTTATTCTAATCATGATATAGCCTAGTGTCTATGAATATTAAACTGCAAAAAAATATTTTAATATGAATCCTGCAAGTTTTGTGTGTCTCAATGTGAATTAATTGGGCAAATCGACGTGCGGTTTTGTTTACTACACAACGTATTAAATTGCCATAGCTATTCCCAAACTATATTGCTATACTGAGATGAGTGAAATAGACTGAAATACGTAATAAATACTAAAATAAAATGTTAGGAATGTATTAAACTGCAGATTAACATTTAGGCTCTATATATAATATATAAAATACCATATAGGTAATATGAATGCATCACAGAAATACATTACTTTTTAAAGTATATTAAAATAGAAAAACATTATTTTAAATTGTAATAATATTTCACAGTATTGCTGTTTTTTTCTGTATTTTTATTAAATAAATGCAGGCTTAATGATCATGAGACTTCTTTCAAAAACATTATAAATATCTGTTATCAGCATGCTCAAAGAGGGTTTTTTCTTTTATCTCACAGATTTGAGAATCATAGTGACCAGATATTGACCCACACTGGACATTCTGAATGAATATAATGGTGAGATCACTGACTGGAAGCAGGAAAGGTGTTTTTTGTTGTTGTTGTTGTTTGTTTTTCGTTTTTTCTTTCTCCAATGCAGAAACACCAAACACCTTGGAATGCCAGGTAAGTGATGTTCACTTATATCTTTGAACAGGATTTATTTCCAGGTAAAACTGTATACTCAAAATGTGCCCTCATTTATTCAAAATGTGTCTCATTTATATTGTTAACTATATTCTGAATAAACTACAAAAAAACTACTTTGTACTTTGATTTTTTAGTGTCCTCTCACATAGCCTACCTGACTGAAAGGGCTCATTATGCGGGTCATTATGCAGGTCATTATGCGGGTCTTTACATTTACATTTACATTTACATTTAGTCATTTAGCAGACGCTTTTATCCAAAGCGACTTACAAGTGAGAATAGTAGAATCAAGTCAAGTCAACATGAGAACAACAGTATGTAAGTGCTGTGTGAAGTCACAGTTGTCAGTAAAGTGCTCGTAGCAAGGATTTTTTTAAATTTTTTTTTATTTTTTATATACACACATAGATGGAAGAAGAATAGAAATCAAAGTGCTACCATTACTGGGTCAAGTGCTGACGAAAAAGATATGTCTTTAGCATTTTTTTGAAAATGGCTAGAGACTCAGCTGCTCGGATAGAACGTGGCAGGTCATTCCACCAGCCAGGAACAGACCCGGAGAAGGGTCTTTGTCTTCTCATGTTTGAATCACAGCATTATTCATGAAGATTCACGCCTCCCGCATACTCTCTTTCTTGACAAAAAGTGTCTTACAAAATTTAAATCAATATATTGTTTTATATGAAGGAGTAGGCAGAATATTTTTACATAATTTTGAAGCAAATATTCTAGTCTACAACCTCCAATACCCAGAAGTCTTCTGAACACATATTTAATATGTATTTTGTGACCGTATTTTAGTGACTTAAGTTTTTTGTTTTTTCAATAACCACGCATAAAGGTTATTCTCTCAAAAATACAAACATATACATACATGTTGCTCACATATTATGGTAGCCTAGTACGTGCTGAATACAGTGTAATGAGACTTTTCCCATTAATATGTTTTATAAGCAACTGAAAAAGCACAAATATCAGGGCATGTCAAAACTTCTCCAGGGCCCCAAAAATCCTCAGACCCCAGAGGGTTAAATCAGCCAGGTTTAAGTTTTAAGAAAATCTGGTAAAAATAGAAGAGAGTGATTTCAAAGCATTTTTGAAAGTGACACACTTCCTGCTGCCAGTTGGTGGTGCTATAACTTTGACTCACAATAGTCACATCCATGTGACTGGCCTCCTACAACGAACACACAGCTGAAGTTTCATCCAAGTCAGCCTTTGGTGATTGGACCCTAACATGGCTCTGCAAAGTTCAATGAGTTTTCAAGCATGGCAAAGGCCTCAAATGGATGAATTCTCTAAAGGAGAATAATAATAATAATAGTGAAAAAACATGCTGAAACAATAGCGCTTTAGCACCTACAGTGCATGCAGCTACACCCTGTACCTTCGGTGCTTGGGCCCTAATAAATACACTACATTGCCAAAAGTTTTGGGACGCCTGCCTTTGTGTGCACATGAACTTTAATGGCATCCCATTCTTAATCCGTAGGGTTTAATATGGAGTTGGCCCACCCTTTGCAGCTATAACAGCTTATACTCTTTTGGGAAGGCTTTCCACAAGGTTTAGGAGTGTGTTTATGGGAATTATTGACCACTCTTCTAGAAGTGCATTTGTGAGGTCAGGCACTGATGTTGGACGAAAAGGCCTGACTTGCAGTCTCCGCTCTAATTCATCCCAAAGGTGTTCTATCAGGTTGAGGTCAGGACTCTGTGTCTCGCTCATCCATGTCTTTATGGACCTTGCTTTGTGCATTGGTGCGCAGTCATGTTGGAACAGGAAGGGGCCATCCCCAAAAAGTTGAGAGCATGAAATTGTCCAAAATGTCTTGGTATTCTGAAGCATTAAGAGTTCCTTTCACTGGAACTAAGGGGCCAAACCCAACCCCTGAAAAACCATAATCCCCCTTCCACCAAACTTTACACTTGGCACAATGCAGTCAGGCAAGTACCGTTCTCCTGGCAACTGCCAAACCCAGACTGGTCCATAGGATTGCCAGACAGAGAAGCGTGATTCGTCACTCCAGGGAACACGTCTCCACTGCTCTAGAGTCCAGTGGCGGCGTGCTTTACACCACTGCATCCGACACTTTGCATTGCATTTGGTTATGTAAGGCTTGGATGCAGCTGCTCGGCCATGGAAACCCATTCCATGAAGTTCTCTATGCACTGTTTTTGAGCTAATCTGAAGGCCACACAAAGTTTGCAGGTCTGTAGATATTAACTCTGCAGAAAGTTAGCGACTTCTGCGCACTGTGCGTCTTAGCATGCGCTGACCCCACTCTGATTTTACGTGGCCTACCACTTCGTGGCTGAGTTGCTGTTGTTCCTAATTTCTTCCACTTTGTTATACCACTAACAGTTGACTGTGGAATATTTAGTACTGAGGAAAGTTCACAAATGGACTTGATGGCAACCTATCATGATACCACGCTTGAATTCAATATGCTCCTGAGACCGACCCATTCTTTCACAAATGTTTGTAGAAGCAGTCTGCATGCCTAGGTGTTATTCTTCTACCCACCAGTATGGGACACTATGGTTCCGATACACTAAGTTTAAATACAGGTAGGTAGTAGAAGAAGATAGAGCTGTTTGGTAAGAGGAAAGCATGGTACCTCTTGTAACCTTACCTTCACTGAGATGTCCTGATTGGGAAACATAGTGTTTTATGCTCAATCAAAGTAAGGTCCTTTTTTTGTGCATATTCAAAGTGTGGCTGTATAAATTGCACTTCATTGTTGTTGAGGTTTATTTTAATGTTTGTTAATATGTTTGTTAATATTTTTGTGGAAGGACTCCTTTGACCTACCCTCTTTAGTTGTACCAATGGTGCATTTGCTACTGCATGGTACATGTTGGAAATATAAAAGACTCATTTCCCTGCATTGCATCTCATTACCTTGGGTCATCGAACTGGATGTTAATTGCAAGGATAAGAACTGTTTTCCACTTTTTTCTGGAATTGATGTGTGGAGCATTGAACATGGTGATCTCATGGATGTTTCTGTTGTGGTTCACGGTCATAGTGGCACCAGCTGCTGCAGTATATGTGCCATATTCTAATGACTTTTAACTTTGACTTTGACGTTTACCCACTTTAAATGCATATTGTCTATCGTGCACAGTTGCCCTGAAGCTACCAGGGTGATGGTGGCACCAGTCTTGGGCCTGTCATCGCTACTTCTTCTTTAAAATAAATGGCATTTTTGAGTGCCTAAACATGCTCGAAAACTCATAAAACTTTACACACGTCAGAACTGGTGAAAATGTACATGAGTTTCAGAATTAGGTGTGGCAAAACGATTAATAGCGCCACCTATACAATTTTAACGAAGCCCCGTTCCTGCTACGTTTCACGTACGAGAATGAAATTCGTTTTTTACATGTAATGTCTCAATACCTTCAAAAGTCTCTTGAAGCCTGCTTATGGACTGCTAGAAACATATTAAACATGTCAAAAAGTGTTAAATAGGTTAGCAACATACTAGAAACATGTTAAAACATGCTAGCAACATTTAGCTAAGTGCTAAAGCATACTATTAATGCAATGAAACAGGAAGTTGCTGTAACTTAAAGGGATAGTTCACCCAAAAATGAAAATTTGATGTTTATCTGCTTACCCCCAGGGCATCCAAGATGTTGGTGACTTTGTTTCTTCAGTTGAACACAAATGATGATTTTTAACTGCAACGCGCTCTGACAATGGCAGTGATGTCTCGCGCATAGACTTCAATGAGTGCTAGACATCACTGCCATTGTCAGAGCGCAATCAGACCTCACTAAGCGAATGCTGAATGCAGTTGGACATTGTGGTGTTTTAGAGGTAAAAAAATGATATAAATACTGTTCGGTTTCTCACACAAACCGATCGTTTTGTGTCTTAGGACATCAATGTGTCGTCACGAGCCGCAGGGTTTAATTTGAATTTGTCTAAGCAAGTTTTATTTACTCTTATAGTAGAAGTTCCCATTCACTCCTATTATTTGACTGACAGACGGCAGCGGTTGCAGTTAAAAATCATCATTTGTGTTCTACTGAAGAAAAAAAGTCACCTACATCTTGGATGCACTGGGGGTAAGCAGATAAACATCAAATTTTCATTTTTGGGTGAACTATCCCTTTAAGAATCCATTTTCGAATCTGCCCTAAACTTGTTTGATAAGAGTCCTGCCCTGAACACATCTACATGCCAATATTCAGTTATCAACTGTCCAGAATTCTGAGATCGCGATAGACGTGAAGGATTATAATACATTAAGAGCTCGCTCAGATACTGGGGAGCTAAACCATTTAGTGCTTTGTAAGTAAGTAGCAAGCTTTTAAAATCTATATGATGTTTAATAGGGAGCCAATGCAGTGTTGACAGAACCGGTCATGGTCATACTTCCTGGTTCTAGTAAGAACTCCAGCTGCTGCATTTTGGACCAGCTATAGTTTAACAGGCGAGCGGAACAACCACCCAGCAGAGCGTCACAGTAATCTAGCCTTGAGGTCATGAACACATGAACTAACTTTTCTGCATTTGTCATTGAGAGCATATGTCGTAGTTTAGATATATTTTTAAGATGAAAGAATGTGGTTTTACAGATGCTAGAACCATGGCTTTCAAATGAAAGATTGGTATCAAAGAGCACACCCAGGTTCCTAGCTGACGACGAAGACTTAACAGAGCAGCCATCAAGTGTTAGACAGTATTCTAGGTTATTACATGAAGAACGTTTTGGTCCAAAAATTTGAATCTCTGTTTTTTCTGAATTTAGTAGTAAGAAATTACTGGTCATCCAATTTTTTATGTCAGCTATAATAATAATAATAATAATACGTTTTATTTATATAGCACCTTTCCAGAGCTCAAGGACGCTTTACAGTGTACATAACAAGGAAGAGATAATATGAGTAAACAATGATGACAAACAATAATCGACATGGAAGTATACAGAAAAATAGAGACAAGTACAAAATTACAAAACAGAACTTAAGAGTCACAACAAAACAGACAAATATTAGTAGTAATGCAGAGCAATCAGTTAATCAAATCAAGAGGTATAACATTCAGAAAACAGGTGAGTTTTGAGTAATGATTTAAATTCAGAGATATTATTAACACAACAGAGTGAGCAGGGGAGAGAATTCCAGAGTTTCGGATCGATAGTACTGAATGATCTGCCCCCCAATTGAAGAGAGGCGATGTTGATGTACAACGAGAAGGCCAGAGTCAGAGGAACGTAGTGAGCGAGTCGGAGTGTAGGGGACGAGCATATTACAGAGATAAGGGGGAGCCAAGCCATGCAGAGATTTAAAAGTGATCAGGAGAATTTTGAATTTAATACGGTAAGCAACTGGAAGCCAGTGGAGATCATACAAAATTGGGGTAATGTGAGCAGAACGCTTGGTATGGGTGAGTATTCTAGCAGCAGAGTTTAGAATGTATTGTAATTTGGAAATGGAGCTGGAAGGTAGACCAATGAAAAGAGCATTACAGTAATCAAGGCGTGATGAAACAAATGCATGGATGACAGTTTCAGCGTCTTTGGTACTGATGAAGGGACGGAGTTAGGCAATGCGACGTAGGTGAAAGAATGCAGATTTGGTAATAGAGGTAATATGAGACTGAAAGGAAAGGGTGGAGTCGATGATTACACCTACATTTTTAACAGTATTGGATGTTTTGATGTGAGAACCAGCAATTTCACAGGTGAGATTGGTAGAAATATTGCTGATAAGTGAGGGAGTTCCAATGAAAATAATCTCAGTTTTGTCCATGTTGAGTTTCAGAAAATTTGAATTAAGCCAATCTTTTATGTCTTTTACACAAGCAGAGATTTTGTCTGTTTGGGGAGGTAGAGTAGGTGTGCAGATTGAGTATAATTGAATGTCATCAGCATAAAAATTATAGTTGAGACCATGACGTTGTAAAATCGGACCAAGTGGTATGATGTAAATTATGAATAATAAAGGCCCGAGAACGGATCCCTGGGGAACACCTCGCTTCAGGGGGACAGTAGGTAATCGAAAATCATTGATTGAGATGTAAAATTGTCTGTCAGAGAGATAGGAAGAAAACCAAGAAAGAGCAGAACCAGAAATACCCAAATCAGAGAGATGAGAAACAAGTAATTCATGGGAGACAGTATCGAAGGCAGAGCTGAGATCAAGTAGCAGAAGTATAGACAGAGAACCAGAATCAGCAGAAAGCAGTAGACCATGTACTACCTTTACAAGTGCAGTTTCAGTACTATGGAGGGGGGCGAAATCCAGATTGAAAGGGATTGAAGAGATTATTTTCAACTTGAAAAGACTGGAGTTGGGAGGCAACAGTGCTTTCCAGTAATTTTTCTGTGAAGGGTAAATTTGAAATAGGACGTTAATTTGTACTGAGGGGTCGAGGTTGGGTTTCTTGAGAACAGGGGTAACTGCAGCAGTTTTGAGTGGCAGAGGAAATGAAGCAGAGGTAAGAGATGTATTGATGAAGTGAGAGATAAGTGCAGAGATGGAAGAATGGCAAAGTTTCAGGGGAAAAGTAAGAGCAGGATCAAGTTGAAAGGAAGAAGAGTTGGGTTTCAAGATTAACTTGTCAAAGAAAAACAAGACAGAGTTTGACTGGATAGATTTGGTGGGTACTTGAGCTTTGTATCAGTGGAGAAAGCTATGCATTCCATTAAATTTGTGAATTGGTAAGTTTCGTCAGGGCTCGAAGAAATATAGAGCTGAGGATCATCAGCATAACAGTGAAAACTAGCACCATGCTTCCTAATGATATCTCCCAAGAGCAAAAGCAACGGTCCTAGTACTGAGCCTTGCGGCACTCCATATTGAACTTGTGATCGATATGACATCTCTTCGTTTACTACTACAAACTGATAACGGATAAGTAAGATTTGAACCATGCCAATGCAATTCCACTAATGCCAACATCATTTTCAAGTCTATTCAAGAGAATATTGTGGTCGATAGTGTTAAAAGCAGCACTGAGATCTAGTAACACTAATAGAGAGGAACAACCATGATCTGATGATAAGAGCAAATCATTTATAACTCTAATGAAAGCAGTCTCAGTACTATGGTATGGTCTAAATCCTGACTGGAAATCCTCATAGATACCATTTCTTTCCAAGAAGAAACGTAGTTGCGATGATACTGCCTTTTCTATTATTTTTGACAGAAAAGGTAGATTCAAGATCGGCCTGTAATTGACTAATTCTCTAGCATCAATTTGTGTTTTTTTTAATAAGAGGTTTAATAATAGCGAGCTTAAGTTTTTGGTAGGTATCCTAGTGATTAAGATGAATTAATGATATTAAGAAGAGGATCTATGACCTCTGGAAGCATCTCTTTCAGTAGCTTAGTCGGTATAGGGTCTAACATATATGTTGTTGATTTTTGATGATTTAATGAATGAATGAATGAAGCCCTTTATTTGTCACTAGTCACAGGTACCAGCGAAATTGTCCGTCAACCTGTCTGTAACTCCTGGTTTTCCTGCTTTAACTTTCTCTTCTCACGACTCCCCACTGTTCACGCTATCGCGAGATTCATGCAAGTATTGCGAGACTTGACAGAGGCCGCGTCATTTCCCTTTAAATATGACGGCGCGCTATTGTTTTGTGTGTGTGTGTGTGTGTGGGAGTCGATGTGCTGTGCTGCTGCAGGTAGGCGTTTAACCCTGTAAATGTTTATATTGACTCATTAGACTGCCGGTTTTGAACTGTTATGCCTGCCAACCCTTTTAGATGCCTCCGGTTCGGTTGAGACTGTGCTGTGTTGAGTGATTTAATGATACGAGAACTGGTGAGTGTCATTGTTTGTATCATACGGTGCTAATGTTAGCGCTTTTGTGTATGGCATATGAATCTGTTAGCCGGTGCTGGCGCTGGCTGTGGTTGTTATCGTATTGACTCAGATTATATATATTATGTGCTTAATTATATCGATTTTATATCAACAANGCTTATTTATCGATTTTATATGAACAATGTACTATTATTGACATTTATAGCAATATTGATGTTATTGATTATGAAATGGTTTACTATTTAATATTGAGATGAAGTTGAAACTATATGTTAATTATGGAGTACTCTTGTAGATTGTTGAATTATATTGCTATATGCAGGATAAATTTGAATCATGTACATGATGATGATGGAATATGATGATAATATGATGACATTATGATATTGTATGATTATGCGATTTATGTAAAGTGTTATTTACTGCTTGGTCCTGTTTACAGGCCAGGTTTCTTGTATCGATGGCGAGCTACTAGGCCCTGAACCAAAGATTGAGAGTGCAAGCATCTGCCGGTGTGGTAGGAGGCATTGCAGTTGCGCCCCTTGCACACCATTATACATCTACACCCTCACACATCTTTATTACATACTTTCATTCATGCACATTCATATTGCTTTATGGACTGATTTTTCCTGAACTTCTCTGGATTGTTGGACTTTGCTCATTGTATGAGTGGTATATCTACAGTTGCAGCACTTGAGTCCTTGAATCAATGTATAAATTCTGAGAACACGTGAATTGTTCATTAATAATTTTGAACTCAATACTATCCATGTGTATATGTAAATATTGTAAATTTTGTCAACTTATTCCATTGTAATATACTTCACCATTGGGTACTGCAATCTTGTGTTTGTCTCATTGAACACACCGTTTTCCTCTCTGAGCTGAATTTAGTTCTTCTGATATTGGTCCATTATTTTAATTTGCCATTTCAGTATTTATATACGTTACATGTCCATACATACATACATACAATATGACAAGGGGGTAGACAGAACAGGAAGACAGGGAATTTGGAAGAAATACAGCATAACATGAGGAAGGGGAGGAGAGAAAAAATACCACCCCAGACTATGCTCCTGAGGGGAGTACAGTGTGGGAACAGGAAAAAAACACCTCAGCAACATAAGCACATAATCAATACAACATAATACACGACTTGCAACAGGGGAGGGGGAGTGGGGGGATGGAGATAATCCAGCACAGGCAAACAGCCATCCGGTCCTGCAGCTAGAAAGCGGCGGTCACAGACCCGCTTGTCAGACTGGCGGTACAAAAGCGGCGAAGGCGAGGGATTAGGGGTTGGGTTGGTGAATGCATATCAATATATATGTGAGTATGTGTGCGTGTATGTAAAAGTTCTTGTCTGTGTAGGCCTGTAGAGTCGCTACTCCTGGCATCAAATCTAGGTGCCTCAGTCCGCAGGATTGTTAAAGCGATACACAGCAAGTTGCCATGGAGACAACCTTGATCAGGTCCCAGACATAGTCAACAATCAGCAGGTTGTCTGTGGGATTGGGGGAAGGAATACAAGAGCGTCTCACTCCAGTGCTCTTCCGGGGGAGTTGTTGTTCCAACAGCGGCCTTGGCTGAGGCCAGTGCTGGTTGATGGGAGCCGAAAGCAGATAAGATTGGGATTGTTTTGTCTTGGGGCGAATAGCCGCATTCCAATTTGCACAGCTACTCTCTTAGTCCATTCTGGTCTCCGAATCGGTCCAATTGCCTTTGCAAAGCCGTGAGCTTCTCCATGATGTTATCCATATTGCGGTTAATAGTCCCAGTCTCAGTGCTGACCGCTCTGCCCACTGCTTGTTCAATGATGACGGGCAGCCTTGTGAGGTTTTGAACAGCTGTTACCGTTTTCCGATTATCTCGATAAATTTAACAAGTTTAGAGAATTATTCTTCTCAATAGCAACGAATGAATACAATTTTTCCTCAGGGACACTACAGGTGCACTGTCTGACGCAATACTGTAGTAGATGGTTTCATGGTTATAGTTTTCTCTCTAATATTGTCAATCTTGCAAGTAAAGAAGTTCTTCTGAAACATCAGAAGTTGAAGCTTTATTTTTTGTTAATTTAGCCACTGTATTAAATAAATACCTAGGGTTTTCTTCCAAGAGATTTGAAAAATGAGTAGTTCTAGCATTTTTTAAGGCCTTTCTGTACTCAATCATTCTCTCTCTCCACGAAATAAGAAAAACTTCTAGTTTCGTTTTCTTCCAGCTGCACATTTTTCTGGCAGCTCTCTTAAGAGCCCGAGTGTGCTCGTTGTACCACGGCGTTGGATTAGTTTCCTTAATCTTCTTTAAGCACAGAGGAGCAACTGAGTCTAATGTGCTGGTAAAGACAGAGTCAATAGTTTCTGTTGCGACATCGAGGTCTTCTAAGCTGTCTGGTATGCTAAGGAGATGAAACTGATCAGAAAGATTTATAAAGCAATCTTTAGTGGTAGAAGTGATGGTTCTACCATATTAATGGCAGGGTGGTGGTTTTGCAGCCTTGGCTAAATGTAGTATACACAAGACTAAATCATGATCTAAAATGTCATCGCTCTGCTACAGAATTTCAACGGCATCAATATTGATTCCATGTGACAATGTTAGATCTAAAGAATGATTACGAGAATGAGTGGGTCCTGACACGTGTTGTCTAACTCCAATAGAGTTTAGAATGTCTGTAAATGCCAATCCCAATGCATCTTTATCATTATCTACATGGAAATTAAAATCACCAACAACAAAGACTTTATCCGCAGCTAGAAGTAAGAAAATCAGCAAATTCTTTGATAAAGTCTGTATGGTGTCCTGGTGGCCTGTATACAGTAGCCAGCACAAATGTCAACTTACATAAAATTACATAAAGCACCATCACTTTGAAGGAATTATATTTGAAAGACTTTTGAGTAATACTGAAGATATTACTATAAAGTACGGCAACGCCTCCCCCTTTACCTTTCTGACGAGATCATCGGAACCTTGAGGGTACTCATTTAAAGTAATGTAATCATCTGGTTTTAGCCAGGTTTCTCTCAAACACAGCAAATTATTGTCTGTGATAATTTTATTTACAATAAGTGCTTTTGAAGAAAGGGATCTAATAGTCAGCAACCCAAGCTTTATTTTAAATTATTATTTTGTATATTTTTGTATATTTTGTATTATTTTGTATATTGTTAGA
>RJVU01019740.1:16346-45553 GCA_003731715.1 Anabarilius grahami
TTTAACTTCTGAATCAGAATTTTAAAAAATCTAAGCCAGTAAAACAAAATAACTACACTTTTATTTAAAGTTACACACAAAGTAGGCCTATATTAAAATAATGTTTACTATCAATAAATTGATTTCAGTATATTAATATACTTCATTTAGTTCTATGCAACAGAATCAGATTTAACAGATTTGTTTTTTGTCCAATTATCAAAATAAAGTATAGTCCTATAAAGCTATTATCATCAGAGCATGTGAGCAGATAGCAGGGACCAGTGAACAAGAGGGTAGCATAGTTTTACCAGCGTTGCCCAGCACGGCTATTCCAATCCATGTTACAGTCGTGGCCTAATGGATAGAGAGTCGGACTTGTAACCAAAGGTCATGGGTTTGAGTCTCAGGTCCGGCAGGGATTGTCGGTGAGGGGAGTGAATGTCCAGCGCCCTCCCCACCCTCAATACCACGACTGAGGTGAGACCCTTGAGCAAGGCACTGTACCCCCAACTGCTCCCCGGGCGCCGCAGCAATGGCTGCCCACTGTCCGGGTGTGTGTTCACGGTGTGTGTGTTCACTGCTGTGTGTGTGCACTTGGATGGGTTAAATGCAGAGCACAAATTCCGAGTATGGGTCACCATACTTGGCCACATGTCACTTCACTTCACTTCACTACAGTACAGTAGGGTTATTGCAAACAGAAACAAACAAGTTGGCTCTTTATTTAAATGGACTTTGCTTTTCTGGTGAGCGTGAGTGGTACATGAGTGCAGCATTTGGGCTGCGAGCGACCGAGCAGAGAACGCAAAGACTGAGTGGAACATTGAGCAGAGCACACAGCTCACACATGGAGTGGAACCTTGAACAGTCGCTTTGAAGTTGTGCATTTTTGGAAGTGGAGCCTCTTGCAAATTTACAAGACATGCTGTGCAAGAATGAAACTGGATTGCTGAATATGGAAGGGCGTATTTTCTCTCGGCATATTTTCGGCTTATATTTTCTGCCTTTTTTCTCTTTCGGCCAAAAACCGAAAATGCTATTTTCGGCCATTAATTTTTGGTGGCCGAAATTAAGGTGCATCCCTATTTCCTTTTTGTTTCGATACTAACATGAAATATTCAATAAAAATATCAAAGTTAATGAAAGATGAATGTTGTGTCGAGGGGGGCTTGGTTCTGCAGCCAAAGCCGACCCTGTCCTCTTCCTTCCCTACGAACTGTGAAATATACTACACTGGTGCCGAAACCCGGGAAGGAAGAAGGGAGCCGCCGCCATGCAAACGCCCTCTGCCACGCCGTTTGCGGACATTATCTCATCCCTCGTGGTTTTGCATCAAGACCAACACCAAGCCCTGCTGGACCTCCGTACGGATCAGGAGCGCCGCTTCCAGGCCATCCTTCAGGGGGTCGGCCGGACCCCAGAAAAACATCGACAGCGGTTCCGGTCCCTGGAATTGGGCGAGTCCGGTCGGCCCTTCGTGATGGCCCAACAGCTCCGGGACTCCTGCCGCAAATGGCTCCTGGCCGAGGGAGGCGACGTGGAGCAAGTCATCGATCGGGTGGTACTGGAGCAGTTTATAACTCGGCTGCCAAGGAAAACAGCTGAGTGGGTCCAGTGCCACCGGCCCACGTCGCTGGACTTGGCCATCCACCTCGCGGAGAACCACATGGTGGCGTGCCCAGGAGTCGGCGAACCCCTGCCATCTATCTCTCTCTCTCCTTCTCTTCCCCCATCCTCCTCTCTCTCTAAGCCTGTCCCTCTCCCCAGGTCTCGTCCGCCCGGCCCTCCTCGTGTCCCGGCCCGGGGGTGGGGCGGGACTGAACAGGGACACTTTTTCGGACCTCGGGTCCCGCCCAGGGGGGCCGGACCACACTCCTGTTTCTCCCCTCTCTCCGCGCCAATCCTTTAACCCACTCTCTGCCACGAGAGCGGCAGGCAGGTCTGGGCCGGCCTGTTGGCGTTGCGGAGACCCGGAGCACTTCGTGGACAGGTGTCCAGTCATGGAGGTCGGGACGTTGATCCGGGTCCCGGACGACCCGCAGGCCGCCCCTGGTCAGGCTGGCGGGTACCAAATACCTGTGAGTATCAAGGGGGGTACCTATCAGGCTTTGGTGGACTCAGGATGTAACCAAACCTCGGTTCATCAAAGCCTGATTTCGTCCAGGGCATTGGATACAAGCCGCATGGTTAGGGTGCGGTGTGTGCATGGGGATGTGGTGAAATATCCTATTGTGCCAGTTGTTATTCAATTCAGGGGTCAAAAACATAGTGTTGAGGTGGCAGTTAACCCGCACCTCCGGCATCCGATAATTCTGGGGATGAAATGGCCAGCGTTTAATAAATTATTGGGTTGTTTGTGCTCGGATGCCTCTTGGAGTAAAAATTTGCTGGATAAGGATGTGCCTGTGCAGGTGGGAGAGACTGACCAGGGNGGCTCCCCAGCCTGAGTCGGGCGGTGGGGGTATGTGGCGAGGGGGGCGTGGTTCAGCGAAGTCTGCAGCAGGAGAGAGAGTCGGGAGACGCATGGTGAGTGAGTGGGTTAAATGTAAATCACGAACACCTATTTCTCATTCCAGTAATTGGCGCGGAGACAGGATAAAACGCCAGGAGAAGCAGGAGTGTGTGAGAGAGAGAGGGACTGCTGACTGAGAACGCTGGTTGTGACAACAACACTGGAGTGAAGCCCTATTGTGGGTTGTATATACCGACGTTGGAGTGAAGCCCTATTGTGGATTGTGGATTTTGTTGTTGTGCGTTGCACAGACTTTTTGTTGGATATTTATCACATTGAAATAAAGCTCAGTCAGCAGTCAAAGCCGACCCTGTCCTCTTCCTTCCCTACGAACTGTGAAATATACTACAAATGTGTTTATATTAATATGGTTCCTATCATAAAGAATAAACAGTATTCTAAAGGATTAAATTGAATCTGTTCTGTTACAGTTCAGTCCAGCAGAAGAGCTCAAACCCAGAGTCCAGCTGTGTGTCTATGAAGAGTAACTGGTCTATGGATCGCCCAATAAAGTTTAAGAGTGAAAACACACAGCCTCATCTTAGGTTGAAATATTAAATAAAAAGATCATAACGTTTCCTCAAAGTGCTTTTTTTTATTAAAAATGAATGTTTAAATTAATGTGGTTCATATCATAAAGAATGAACACTGTAATCTAAAGGATTAAAGTGAATCTGTTCTCTGTTACAGTTCAGTTCAGCAGAAGAGCTCAAACCCAGAGTCCAGCTGTGGGTCTATGAACAGTAACTGGTCTATGGATCGCCCAATAAAGTTTAAGAGTGAAAACACACAGCCTACTCTTAGGTTGAAATATTAAATAAAAATATCATAAAGTTTACTCAAAGTGCTTTTTTTTTTTAATTAAAAATTAATGTTTGAAATAATATGGTTCCTATTATAAAGAATGAACACTGTAATCTAAAGGATTAAAGTGAATCTGTTCTCTGTTACAGTTCAGTTCAGAAAAGCTCAAACCCAGAGTCCAGCGTTGTCTCTATGAAGAGTGACTGGTCGATGGATCGCCCAATAAAGTTTAAAAGTGGAATCACGTGGCCTGATCTCAGGTCGAAATATAAAAAAAAAAGATCAAAGTTTCTTCAAAGTGCTTTTTTTAATTAAAAATGAATGTTTAAATTAATATGGTTCCTATCATATAGAATTAACACTGTAATCTAAAGGATTATAGTGAATCTGTTCTCTGTTACAGTTCAGTTCAGCAGAAGAGCTCAAACCCAGAGTCCAGCTTTGTCTCTATGAAGAGTGACTGGTCTATGGATCGCCCAGTAAAGTTTAAAAGTGAAAACACACAGCCTGATCTCAGGTATATTATTTCGATAAAATATATGCTAATAGAATTAGATTTTTATCAAATTGTTATTAATATACAGCAGTGTAATGATCTATATTTGAACCAAATAAATCGTTTCAATCCTGCAAGTTGTAGTCTATTAATGATTACTATGTGCAAATTCTATGTATTGTGTTGTTAATACATTCACACTGTAAAAGCTGTTGGTATGCTTCTCAGTTAATGACACAATTACATCAATATCAGTGTGTCTGATTCTTTACCCTCTTCATTCTGATTAAAGGTCTAATCTTCTATCCAGACCAGTTAAAAACAAAACTGTGTATATGCCTGTGATTCAACCACAACACTTTAATGAAAGCATGAATCTCAATTTCAGGTAAAATGTAGGACATTTGTTGTTGTTTAATTTTAGGTGCTGCAATGCACATCACACATCACTCAAACACACATTAATAATTAAAACCTAATAATGTTCTGTGTCCCATAATACAGCAAACAAAACACGATTTTGTAAATTATCTCTATTTACTTCTCTAACTTGTGTAATGATCAGGTTTTTTATTTTTACAGCCATGACTCTAAAATTGCTGAAGTCCTCAACACTTTGAGATCAAATCTGAGAAAGAAGTTTGAGTGTTTGTATGAGGGAATATCAAAGCAGGGAAACCCAACACTCCTGAATGAGATCTACACAGAGCTCTACATCACAGAGAGTGAAAGTGGAGAGATCAGTAATGAGCATGAGGTGAGACAGATTGAGACACAGTCCAGGAAAACAGAAACAAAGGACACACCGATCAAATGTAATGACATCTTTAGACCTTTACCTGGACAAGACAAACCCATCAGAACTGTGCTGACAAAGGGAGTCGCTGGCATTGGAAAAACAGTCTCTGTGCAGAAGTTCATCTTGGACTGGGCTGAAGGGAAAGAGAATCAGGACATCCAGCTCATATTTCCACTTCCTTTCAGAGAGCTCAACTTGATGAAGGACAAAACACTCAGTCTTTCAGATTTTATTCATGTCTTTTTCCCTGAAACTAAAGAATTTGAAATATCCAGTGATAAGTATAAAGTTTCATTCATCTTTGATGGTCTGGATGAGTGTCGTCTGTCTCTGGATTTTCAGAGCGATGTGAGGTTATGTGATGTGACTGAATCAGCCTCAGTAGATGCACTGCTGATGAATCTCATTGTGGGGAATCTGCTTCCCTCTGCTCTTATCTGGATCACCTCCAGACCAGCAGCAGCTGATCTTGTCCCCTCTGACTGTATCCATCGTGTGACAGAGGTACGAGGCTTCAATGAGACACAGAAGGAGGAATACTTCAGGAAGAGAATCAGTGAACAGACTCTGGCTGACAGGATCATCTCACACCTGAAGTCATCAAGGAGCCTCTTTATTATGTGTCACATCCCAGTGTTCTGCTGGATCTCAGCCACTGTTCTAGAGAAAATGTTGAGTGAAGCAGAGAGTGGAGAGATTCCCAAGACTCTCACTCAAATGTACACACACTTCCTGATCATTCAGACCAACATCAAACATGAGAAGGACTATGAGAAGAAGGTGAAAGATGAAGAAATGATCCTCAAACTGGGGAAACTGGCTTTTCAGCAGCTTTTGAAAGGCAACCTGATCTTCTATGAGGAAGACCTGAGAGAGTGTGGCATTGATGTGGCAGAAGCATCAGTGTACTCAGGATTGTGCACTCAGATCTTCAGAGAGGAGTTGGGCTTGTATCAGGGGAAAGTCTTCTGCTTTGTTCATTTGAGCATTCAGGAACATTTAGCAGCTCTATATGTGCATCTCTTCTTTATAAACAAGAACATCAATGTGTTTGACCAGATTATCAAACCAAATAATGGAGACAAAGTTTCATTATCCGATCTCCATCATAGAGCTGTGGATGAGGCTTTAGATAGTAAAAATGGGCATCTGGACCTTTTCCTTCGTTTCCTTCTGGGTCTGTCAGTAGAGTCTAATCAGAGTCTCTTACAAGAGCTAAAGACACAGACAGGAATCAGCTCTCACAACAATGAGAAAACAGTTGACTATATTAAAGAAAAGATCAGTGAGAATCCTTCTCCAGATAAATATGTCAATCTGTTTCACTGTCTGAATGAACTGGGTGATCTTTCACTAGTGAACGAAGCTGAACCTCATATGAGCCGTGGAGGATTACGTGATGTGAAACTCTCCTCATCTCAGTGGTCAGCTTTAGTTTTTGTTTTGTTGTCCTCAGATGAGACAATGCATGATTTTAAACTGAACAGCTTAATTGGACCAGAAAAGTCTCAGTAAGTAACATTAAGTATAATCATCAGAGTCTAAAATATTATAAACAAAACGAGAATCAAGAAGATCAGAAATCTGTAATGCTGCAGATTTCACGCAGAGTTTAGTAGGTCATATTTTTATTTTATTTTATTTCTCTCACAAACACTCCTTAATGTAACCATGGTTTCCTGAAAACAGGGAACAAGACGCTGCGTCCAAAACGCTTGGGGAACCGCCTCCGCGGGAACCGGTGTCTGAAACACACATCCAATCTCGGCAATATCATATTGAGCAGTGACAGCCCATGACATCATAATAATGCGACCCACAGGTATATAAGAGGTGCCCAAATAACATGTCATCCACTTATGATCTGAAGGGACTGTAAGCAGGTGGTCCCTAAGGCATGGCTATGAGACGCAGCATCTCATTCCCTGTTCTCAGGGAACCATGGTTACATGTGTAACCTAAACATTCTCTTTTGAAAGGGAACTCACGGTGTCCAAAGCGCTAGGACAACTGACAAAATCAAGCAGTTTCACATGAAATGCCAGACCCACTCTCCCTACAGGTGCACAACTGGCTGTCAGTGACAGCACTCTCTACGGTCAAAGCACAAGCTCTAAGCCTCAAAGAGGCCTCCATAATAACACATGGAGACCTGCCAAGGCCACACCAAGGCCTAGAAACCAACATCCAACAGAAGGGATCCTTTTCAGAGAGTGTGGCTAAGGGGCCCGAAGGAACCCCAGCCAGTCACTTCTCAGGGGAACAAAGTCAACCCTGAATGCCACCAGGGAGGCTGACCTGGCTTCTATCTGTACTATTAATCTAGTCTGCCAACAACCTGTCTGTTTCCTCAGAAACAGAGTCTCTAGACACAGAAGTATCACAAAGGGAATGCAGAAAGGGCAGTAGCCAACTCAGACTGGATCTTAGAGATGGGCATTCTTGTAAGTGAGGGGAGTTACTCTGCTCTATCCAAGGATCTACAAAGCACCTATGTTTTAAGGCGCTAAGGAGGCCGTGCACTCTAAAAGGGGACCCTTGCGAGGGGAGTGCTTACAGCCTAAGGGCTGATCTAACTGGGAGGCCTCGAGAGAAGCCTTCAACGTTTGACCAGACTTAGGAAACTAAGTACTCAAACCCACCTTCCTGGGGAGAATGAAGAGAATACAAGCTCTACAAGCTCTTCAACCTGTTAGGTTGACCAGGCTATAGGCTAGAATACAAAGTTGAACTAGGTTAACCAAGCTAGCAACTTGTAGTAGCGTGCGGTCTCAGGGAGGCCAGAGAGTCCAACCACCTGACAACAAGACCTTGCTGACTGATACCAACTGCTGGGGACTCGCATCAGGGAGGCCAAACTGTGGCCAACTACCTGGTATCAAGTCTTAACTGGCAGAGAAGTAACCGTACTGTGGGGAATTTGCCTTCAGAGGGGCTACTAAGGCCAAACATCTTGATGGCAAACATTTACTGTCTGAAGGTAGTCATTGCTGGCTGCCATGCACTCACTTATTAGGGGCTGGCTCTCAGGGAGGCCTGCTAAGGCCAGCTACCTGATAGCAAGACTAACTAGCTGTCTAGGGCCTGCGGCACTGGAACTCGCCCACTGGGAGGCCTGCTAATACACAGGTAGGCCTGTTAAGGCCAGCTACCTGATAGCAAGTCTAGCTAGCTGTCCAAAAGCCTGCAACCTTGGGCTCGACCTGCAGGGAGGCCTGCTAATTCTCAGAGTGACTTCCTAAGACCAACAAACTGAAAACAAGCAAGAGCTGGTTGCCAGATACCCACCCTGCTGGGGACTTACTCTCAGAGAGGCCTGCTTAGGCCTACAAGGCCTACAATCTGAAGCAAACCCATGCACCTCTAATAGAAAACCCAATACTGCTGGGGGACTAGCCTCCAGGGCGGCCTGTTAAGGCCAGCTGCCTTGTAGACAGTTCTATGTGGCTAAATACACTAAAACATACCTGCACTATAAGGGACTCGCTCACAAAGAGGCCTCCTAAGGCCTACTTATCCAAAGCAAGTCATTGCTAGCTGCTAAGAAACCTCAAACCACAGGGGTTTTGCCCACAGGGAGGCCCGCCAAGGCCTGCTACCTGACAGCAAATTTCTGCTAGCTGTCACATACCCAAAGTGATGGGGACTCACTCATAGGTACGCCTGCTAAGGCCAGCTATCTGGAGCATGTCTTGTTACTTCAACATCCAGTAAATGCCTGAGCGATATACTGTAATCGAACATCTGACGCCGCTCACAATGCTGAGAGCGGCGTTTAGATGAATATGTAAATATGTGCTGTGCACTTTCTTCTCAGTAACAAAATAAACACAACAAAAATGAGAAAACAGCAAGCATTTTTTATAGAAAGCATAAGAAAAGCGTCTCATCATAACAACATTGGTATGTTAGCCAGGCTCTGCAAATAAGCACTCCAGTCACAACACGTATTTATATAGCACTTTATTCAATAGATTGCTTAAAAGCAAGCAGTATCAAACATGAAAAACAGTGTCAGTGGCTCATTTCATCAGAAGCACACCTTCATTTTGTACTATAAAGTGGCTATCCAGTGTGTTCATGTTTTCACCTGCGGAGATCTTACCTCAACAAACTCTACAGATGAAATGAGTTAGAGAATAGTTCCACATAAAAGAAGGCAGAGCCTCAGCACACACCTCCTATTATGTTATCGTCACAGACCAATGGTGTTTTGCTAAAAAGTGAAGGTGTTTTGCTGAAGGTGTTTTACTTTTCATGAGAGTTCACTTTGGCAAGCCGTTTCGTACTCCAAAACGAACACAAAACAAACTTCATTTTGGCCTGATTTTTGGTGGGGACTCACACTGAAGAGTGCCTGCTAGTGCCTACTACTTTATAGCAAGTCTATTAGCAGAGATAGACTATCTAAACAGTGCCTAATCCTGGGACCTATCACATCGTCGACAAGCAGTGTACTCAGTAAAAGCACTTTTAACCCTTTCAGCAAGGGGAGTACAAACATACACCAACATGCTCTGGAAAAGGCCCAACCATGGCCTACTTTTCCAGATGAACATGGGTGTCAGCTTGTGACAATGCTGAGCTACAAGGAGCGTACTAAATGACCAGCCCGCAGTGAAGGTCAAATACCACTTGACAATGGTGCAGGGCAAATAACAGAGCTATAAACAAAGCACTCAGATAACACCTTGTTTTACAAGGGATTACCTAACCCTGAGAAAGCTACAGGGTGGAGGCCAACCACAAAGACTCCATCATGACAGAAATTATATCTGTACTCAGCCCCAGGGGAATAGGGGCCTTTCATAGAAAAGCCACCCACACTCAAGCCAACGCAGACGGACCTTGGCCAGACGACTCTCTTTTGAGAGGAGGCCAGTACTAAGGGATGCAAAAGGGAACCCACACTCACCTAATGAGGGGTCCGAGGTCAGAATGCTCAGCAGACTGCCTTCACTACCCCTAGCACTTAGCTTAGGCCAGCTGTCAGAGTGGCTCTGTGTCCACAAAGCATAGATCTACCTGGTGCTCCTCAGAGCAACAGCCTCAACAGAACAACTCTCAAGGAAGAGAGGAGGCATAATCACTCAATCTGAAACCACTAAGGTGGCAGATTTCTCTTTCTTTAAAGCCTTAACCATCCTTATTAGAATAGGAGGAGTGATGCAAACCAGGTAACAATGTCAGGCAGCCCCATGGGCCGATGTTAGACATTTAATCTATCTGAAGTCAAAGTACAAAAACAGCCCTCCAAATCTATAGGAGAGGAGACAAACTACTCTACCCTGAGGTGGCTATCAAGGCGGCCTGAAGAGGGCCAGCCTGCAACAGAAAAAACACTCTCAAGTGGGAGGAGGCCAGCTTACACACTAATAAAGAGAGATACAAAAGAGTGTGATCTCACCAGAGAACATACAATAAACGAAAACCAGCACACTCACCTAAGAAGACCCAAATGGTACTTATTTTTCTCTAAAATCTTTCTAACCAACCTACAGGGAACTTTAGGGCCCTAATTATTATATTTTTACAAAGGTAAAAATAAAAAGACCTTTCTAATTTAGATGAATGCCCACGCACATCCTACACAGGGAACAGCAGTCTAAAAGAAATACTTTAGTATTTTAAATAGATATAAGACCTGGTAAGAGTTCCACCTGCGGCCACAGGGTGGCAACCTCCACCATGGAAACGTGTGGTCTTCCACCCTTACAAGCCTGAAAGGGTCTTCTCACTATCAAACCCAAAGGCAGACCATCAGAATCATAATACTCATTATCGGCCCAGCCACAGGCCTGATGTAAGAAGCACCTAGAGTTTAAAGAAGAACAGAGACTTTTGGCCCTGTCCGCGGCCCTCAGGTTGGGACGGGCCAGGTCCAACCTGTCTGGTTGAGGACTCAGACCTCAGCGGCATGCACGTCTTGAATGCCGCTGGTCTAAATCGCTCAGCAGGTCAGCCGAGTATGCCCTGCCATTTAAGTGAAATGTCACTTTAAGGGGCTTAGATGCCAGAGTCTGAGCTTTCAGTGTCAATGTCTGCTCCATTTTTTTTTTTTTTTGCAAGAAAAGTGCTGAATTATAAAATGTATTATTATAATTATTATAACAATTATTATCAGCTGGTGGCATCGACACATACACATATTCCTTCTACAAACCTTACACTGGGTACAGTGGTCTACAAAGAAAATTCTTTAGCATTTAAATAGTAACCAGACCTGAAACAGTTCAACCTATGGCCACAGGGTGGCGACCTAACACCATGGAAAACATGGAGGTTCTACCACCCTTTTTAAGCCTAAAAGAGCATTTTTTCCCTTCTGTTTTATTGTTATCTCTAGGATTTGGGTTCTACCATGCCCCCTCAACTTCAGTATGCAGGCCAGGAAGGAATGGAAGGCGCACTTGAGCTGTAGGATTATGGCCAGAGAGAACCGATATTCATTATTTTTGAATGTGCGTGGTCTCTCTCCTAACACACTGCCATGGCAACTGTAATCTGCCAGCAGCGCGTTCCATAATCTCCAACAGCTCAGCATACGCGAGACAGGGTGGCTGAGAGGATTCAGTAAACTCACTCGCTCTTTCCTCCTCAGCCATCTCCTCAGACCTGAGGATGCAGATTACAACGCATCCTCACCCAGCAGCTCACTCTCACGAGCCGCCGAATAGCATGAGCTGTCATAACCATCTCAAACTGCTCGGCGAGCTCCATCTGAGAGCCCCATGATCTGAGTCTCTGCTCTGCCACAACGCAAGTGGGACCCCAACCACCAAGCCCAGATGCTGACCTCTTTTCCCTCGAGAAGAGACCCAGACGAGAACGGAGTGTTCTTAAAGGAAAACTCTCACAGTTTGCATAGGCAGCTCCCTCAAGAACTTATCATGCGTGCTCTTCCCCTAGACAGAAAACGTGCAGTTTGTGTGTGTCATCTGGTGTCAGATAATGAGGACACGGATCCACACACTCAGGAAACCTCTCTGTGCATTTAATTTAGCCAGATAGTGCTTCACACATAACAGTCCTTGAAGACGAAAAGAGGATAACATGTTATTTGGGCGCCCCTTATATACTTGTGGGTCGCATTGTTATGATATCATGGGCTATCACCGGTGAATATGATATTGCCGAGATTGGATATGTGTTTCAGACACTGGTTCCTGCGGAGGAGGTTCCCCTAGCGCTTTGGACACAGCGCAAGTTCCCTTTCGAAAGGGAATCACTCCTACATACAGAAATAAAGGATGCAAACGTGTCTTCATTTTTTTTTTTTATAGAAAAAAGGTAATTTGTGGTGTTGTGCATGAGATTTTTAAAGTTTGGGGTGGGGGCTTTCAGTAGTACAGATTAAATTTGTTACTGCTGATAAACGACTGCTTTCAAAAGCTTCATTGTGTATTTGTCCACGTGATCTGGTTTTCATTCACAAAGACAAATGTTTTTTTTATTTACAGTGTGTTTTGCAGTATTTAGCATTGTTGCCAATTACAGACATGTAGATTGAGTGCTAACAATTGATGGCCAATCAGAGGTGTTTAAATCACAGGGTAAAGATCGATATCAGGGATATTGTACGTAATTGCAGGTGCTTTTCAAACAGAAGGCTGTGTCCTAGTAAGGCTACATAGCTTGGCTGCCATGTCATCAAGCGCCACGGAAGGCCATTTCAATTTGAAGGATTCTATGAAGGCAGCCTTCCTTTCATTTCCTTAAATCAGCTCATTTTGAAGGATGCATCAAATGTATTCTTCATGTCCTTCAATCGCAAACAATCCTTTGCACACATTCCAATTTGTGAAAAAGAACTGATGGAAAACAAGTTTTTTTTTCAGAGATGAAGACATACATGTTATCTTTTGTATTGGTGTAAATGAATAACTTAACATTAAACTGAAAATGTAAGCCGCTGGGAGACAGATGGCTGTCATTCACTGTATTAAGTGAAAATTAACTGTATCCAAAATTAAGTTTTAATAGTATTTTTGTGCCGTAACCTTGGGTGCGGGAACATTTGTGATGTAGCCATGAGAACTTACTTGACCGCCTCATTCTAGTGCTTAATGCTGTGGAGGACTCGAATCTACAAGCCTCAGAATTACTGGACTAAGATAAAAACAACCTCACTAGGATGCAGCCTTCGGTTTGAGAAGCACACAATATCAATATTCAAGAGACTCCTGGAACTTCCAGGGGAGGTGGGATATCTGATTATGGGAGTGAATCCACTAAATTATTGTTCTGTGAGTCACTCCTGAAATTGGGATGATTGACTTGGTGATAACTATAGCAACGGAAGGGACACATTTTTTTTGACACAAATAGATTTGTGCACTAAGTGTTGTAGTGTAAATGCAGACTAATAGACCTGCCACAGCAACATTGACAATAAATAAATAAAGTGGTGTTGGCTGAATATGTTTAGTAGCTTCTACAGTTAGATACTAAAAACGCTTTCACATGTCCTTTTTAAAGCGGTGTTTATTTAATTAAAATATAGTTGAGAGTATTTAGTAAGTTATTCAATGTATTATTTACTTATAATATTAATTATGATCATTATTAGCAATAATAATTAACTTATTTATTTTCAAACAGTGATGCATCTGCCACTCTGAAAGCACAAAATACAGCAGATGAAGTTCTTCAGAAGCTGCTGCCTGTGATTACAGCAACTAAATCAGCTGAGTAAGTAACACTGAGAACAATCATCACTGTTAAAACATTATAACTTTTTTTTTTTTTTTTTTACTTAAAAATGATAAATTAATAGTTTAACATAAGATATGAGTTTCACATTTCAGCTTTTAAATCTTTCACCTATCAGATCTGGTAGGCTTCTATTGTAAGAGCATTACTGTAAATGTGATTCTGTTCATTTTTACAAACTGAGACATGGTAAAAAAATTACTTCCTATGTTATGTTGTAGCAAATATGTTTTAGCTGAGAGCAATATATATTCTCCGCTGTGAGTTGAGGTGATTGCGTTATCCTAATATTCATTCATGTTTCTTGCTATAATTGTTGCGATTCATGCTATAACTAGTAAAGAGGAATATATAACTGGTTCCCTCACGCTCCATGCTGCTGCTTGAACTGAGGTACAGTGATCTCTTACGCCACATTAAAGGGTTAGTTCACCCAAACAAGAAAATAATGTAATTTATTACTCACCCTCATGTCGTTCCACACCCTTAAGGCCTTTATTCATCTTCGGAACACAAATTAAGATATTTTTGATTAAATCCGATGGCTCAGTGAGGCAACACTGCTTCGGAGCTTTGCGAATCGAATCAGTGACTCGGAGCGCCAAAGTCATGTGATTCCAGCAGTTTAACCATTTGATAGGAGATCCGAGTCACTGTTTCGATTCGTAAAGGTCCGAAGTAAGTGTTTTGAAATCGGCTTATCACTATATTGTTGAAAAGTCGTTATTTAGTTTTTTTTGGCGCACAAAAAGTACAAACCCGATTCCAAAAAAGTTGGGACACTGTACAAATTGTGAATAAAAAAGAATGCAATGATGTGGAAGTTTCAAATTTCAATATTTTATTCAGAATACCACATAGATGACATATCAAATGTTTAAACTGAGAAAATGTATCAATTTAAGGGAAAAATAAGTTGATTTTAAATTTCATGGCATCAACACATCTCAAAAACATTGGGACAAGGCCATGTTTACCACTGTGTGGCATCCCCTCTTCTTTTTATAACAGTCTGCAAACGTCTAGGGACTGAGGAGACAAGTTGCTCAAGTTTAGGAATAGGAATGTTGTCCCATTCTTGTCTAATACAGGCTTCTAGTTGGTCAACTGTCTTAGGTCTTCTTTGTCGAATCTTCCTCTTTATGATGCGCCAAATGTTTTTTATGGGTGAAAGATCTGGACTGCAGGCTGGCCATTTCAGTACCTGGATCCTTCTTCTACGCAGCCATGATGTTGTAATTGATGCAGTATGTGGTCTGGCATTGTCATGTTGGAAAATGCAAGGTCTTCCCTGAAAGAGACGAAGTCTGGATGGGAGCATATGTTATTCCAGAACTTGGATATACCTTTCAGCATTGATGGTGCCTTTCCAGATGTGTAAGCTACCCATGCCACACGCACTCATGCAACCCCATACCATCAGAGATGCAGGCTTCTGAACTGAGCACTGATAACAACTTGGGTTGTCCTTGTCCTCTTTAGTCCGGATGACATGGCGTCCCAGTTTTCCAAAAACTTCAAATTTTGATTCTTCTGACCACAGAACAGTTTTCCACTTTGCCACAGTCCATTTTAAATGAGCCATGGCCCAGAGAAAACGCCTGCACTTCTGGATCATGTTTAGATATGGCTTCTTTTTTGACCTGTAGAGTTTTAGCCGGCAACGGCGAATGACACGGTGGATTGTGTTCACAACAATGTTTTCTGGAAGCATTCCTGAGCCCATGTTGTGATTTCCATTACAGTAGCATTCCTGTATGTGATGCAGTGCCGTTTAAGGGCCCGAAGATCACGGGCATCCAGTATGGTTTTCCGGCCTTGACCCTTACGCACAGAGATTGTTCCAGATTCTCTGAATATTTGGATGATATTATGCACTGTAGATGATGATAACTTCAAACTCTTTGCAATTGTTCTCTGAGAAACTCTATTTAAACTCTAAAACTATTTTCCGCCACAGCATTGGGGGAATTGGTGATCCTCTGCCCATCTTGACTTCTGAGAGACACTGCCACTCTGAGAGGCTCTTTTTATACCCAATCATGTTGCCAATTGACCAAATAAGTTGCAAATTGGTCCTCCAGCTGTTCCTTATATGTACGTTTAACTTTTCCGGCCTCTTATTGCTACCTGTCCCAACTTTTTTGGAATGTGTAGCTCTCATGAAATCCAAAATGAGCCAATATTTGGCATGAAATTTCAAAATGTCTCACTTTCAACATTTGATATGTTATCTATATTCTATTGTGAATAAAATATAAGTTTATGAGATTTGTAAATTATTGCATTACTTTTTTATTCACAATTTGTACAGTGTCCCAACTTTTTTGGAATCGGGTTTGTATTCTTGTTGCTTTATAATATTAAGGTAGAACTAATGAACTCGCATGAACTGTTTTAAATGTTTTAGTACCTTTATGGATCTTGAGAGAGGAAATGTCATTGCTTTGAATGCAGGCCTCACTGTATTTTGAAGATGAATGAAGGCCTTACAGGTGTAGAAGGACTTGAGGTTGAGTAATAAAGGACATTTTTGGGTGAACTAACCCTTTAAAGAGCGTCAAACCCACATTTATTGTTTGAATTTTGTGATAAATTTGACAGTTTTTTTTTAAGCTGAGGCTTTGTTTCTTATCAAAAGGAACAAACCTTATTGCAGTTTATTGGGTGGGAGTCGCCACCACGGTACAAATAATGTTTTTAAAGCACAGACTAAATTTATGAATTGATATCAGTTTATTAAAATAAACATTGATTAAAATAAAGATTGCTTAGAATTGGGAAATCAATATTTTCAAATCACCAGAACACTCAAGATCTACAACCATTTTAAATGCTACTTAAGTTACAATGGTTTGGAAAATAGACTGTAATTTTAGGATGATTCATAAAATTAATGATTCTTACAATCGAGAGAGTAAAGAGTATGTCATTGTTCTTTACAGCTTGAGTAAGTGTGGTGTCACAGATGAAGGTTGTGCTTCTCTGGCTTTAGCTCTGAGATCAAACCCCTCACACCTGAGAAAGCTGAATCTGTCTGGGAATAAACTAGGAGAATCAGGAGTGAAGTTGCTATTTGCTGTACAGGAGAATCCTCACTGTAAACTGGAGAATTTGAGGTAAGATCATCTCTCCGATAGTCACATGATCTGGTACTCAGAGAGACATATTTTTAAATTGTTTATAGTAAGAGTGTTTGGGTTATACATATTGGGTAATTAACATGTAATGATTTTACTTGAATCACATTCCACCTGCATCAAATAGATAACATGCTCCGTATCTTAGCAATGTTTCTTAGGTGGAAGAAGGCTGTTTTTGTAACATATGAAATATGATTTTCGAAGGACAAGTTGCTGTCTAATATAACACCCAGGTCTTTAACTGTCGAGGATGGAGTAACAGTACATCCTTCAAAATGCAGATTGTAGTCTGAGAGATTTTGTGTACAGGTCTTTGGCCCGTACATTACCTGAATTTAATAGAAGAAAATGACTAGTTTTGTGCACTGCACAATGTTTTACTTCTTTAACACACTCTGACAGATTGGATAATTTTGGTTTACCCAATCAAATGAGACGCACAATAATTTATTTGTGAGAAAGGAGAAAAATAACAATAATAATTGCTCAAATACATAAATTTAGCGGATGTCACTCCTGAAATTTTGCAGTGTGTATGTGGCAGCTGGTCAAACATGAAAAACAAAATATTTCATGAAAAGCGCCTTGACAAAGCACCTTTTAAAGGCGCTATACAAAATAAATGTATTATTATTATTACTACATTCAAATTCTGAATAGATTATATATTATATAGAAAGTGCGCAAAGAACGCTCCCTTATAATCACTAAAAAGCTGTCACTCATTCTTAGTTATTCGTGATGACGATCTCATGAAGTTCCATTATAATCAATGAAGCTGTCCACACTGCACAATGCATCTCTTATTTACATAATGTATACACTTTGTTATAATTAGAGGATTTACAAGTGTACTGAACTCAGAACAAAAACTTGAGCAGTGAGTGGATTATAACTTAACCCTCTGGGGTCTGAGGCTGATTTGGGGTCCTGGAGTAGTTTTGACATGCTCTGACACTTGCTTTTTTCAGTTGCTTATAAACATTAATGACAAAAGTCTCATTACACTGTATTCAGCACAAACTAGGCTAAAATAATGTGAGCAACAAGTATGTTGTTACGTACAGAAGGGGTCGGAGACACAGGTATAACGTTAATGATGTTTTATTGAACAACCAGATGCAGTGAGCAGAGTNAGGGAGTTCTGGGCGTACTCGGCCCAACCCAGAAACTGGTTTCAGGAGTCCTGGTGGCCGTGGCAGAAGGTACGCAGGAAACGGCCGATCTCCTGTATCTTCCGCTCCGTCTGCTCATTCGTCTGGGGATGGTAACTAGAGGAGAGACTGATGGTCACATTTAGGAGTTTAAAAAAGGATTTCCAGACACGGGAGGTGAACTGAGATCCTCGGTCAGATACGATATTTTCGGGTAGTCCATAGTATCTGAAAACATGGTTGAACATTAATTCAGCTGTGTCCATTGCCGTTGGGAGTCCTCGGAGGGGAATTAACCGACAGGACTTAGAAAATCGATCCACCACCACCATGATACACGTACATCCATTGGAGACCGGGAGGTCTGTAATGAAGTTCACTCCTAGATGTGACCACGGACGAGTTGGAACGGGCAGAGGTTGTAATTTCCCGGAGGGAAGATGACGGGGGCTCTTTGAGTTGGCACATTCCCTGCATCCTTTCACGTACCTCCTGACATCTGAAGCCATGTTGGGCCACCAGAAGCATTGTTTGAGCAACGAGAGGGTTTCATTGACCCCTGGGTGGCCAGTGCTCAGTGACGTGTGTGAGGAGTGGATGAAGGGAGTCCACCGTGTCCGTGGGATGTATTGCAAACCTTGGGGGCAACCCGGCGGGATGTCTGTGGAGGCATTGGACTCGGTAAGAGTTTCTCCAGACCAAGTGATGGGGCTGACAATGAGTTGTTCAGGAATAATGGGCTCTGGATCTTCGGTACTCTCTTCGGGACTGTGGATATGGGACAGAGCATCAGCCTTTACGTTCTTTGATCCAGGACCACAAACGGATGTTTGGCCCCCTCGAGCCAATGCCTCCACTCCTCCAGGGCGAGCTTGATGGCGAGAAGCTCCCTGTTGCCGATGTCATAGTTGACCTCTGCCGGGTTGAGTTTGCAGGAGATAGAGCCCTGCATTTCTGCCCGAGCCCGACGGGCGGCGACTTATTTACGGCCGATTTTCACGTCATAGCTCAGAGGCGGGCTGGGCCTCGGGCCTGTTTTAGGCTTCTCCTCCTTTTAATACTTTGGACATCCATTAATTAAAATAAACCATGAGAAGCTGATGATTGTAAAACAAACACATGCAGAGATATAGTGCTGTGCTGGCGGAAACATGATGAGACCATAGCTGCATCTCATTTCTGAGGCTGCGTGCGCGCATCCTCATGTTTAGTGTAGCAGAGAGTGCGCTTTCAGTGCAGCAGCTGGAAGAGTGAGAATTGGATTAAAATTAGGGATGTTCATTTCGGTGTGACCCATTAAAAATACCAAAATGTTATTTTCAAGGCTTTAGTTTTATACATGTGCAAATACGACATATAAAACAACAGAATATAAGTATTCACACGTCACGTACCCGCAGCGCTTGAATGGAGAAATCGCGCCAGCGCCTTGCGCACATACATAACATAGCCTATCAGTTCTCACATTTTTAACTTGACATCACAGCCTGTTTATTATCAAAATAAAATACAGTCAATCAGAGTTACATTGCTTAATGTATAGGCTAGTCTGGACAATATGTGGCATTCAGCGCTATACTATCGACTCACTTAAAAAGCACATGTAAAGGATGTATTGTTGGAACATTAGCGTATAAGTACATAATAAATAATAGTTTAGCATTCAAATCACGAATATGGAAACATTTGGATTTGTGCCGAAATGGAGAGGTAGGCGACATGTTCTTTTATTTTTTGTTATGGTTCTGTTCTGAATAGGCTACCGTTTTTAGGATTTGTTGTCTATAGCCATATGTTTATAGCTTGTTTTCTTTTTAAACCATCTAACCAATGGTATTAATTGGTCAAACTTCTTGGTTAACAGTTAACTAGTCAATTATGAGCATCCCTAATTAAAACTTTCCAATGCGGATGCCGTGCTTTTTCTCTCATGATTCTCTTTCTCTATGAGAGTGTTCGTCTGGCTGTAGCATGTTGTCTCGCTTTTCATTTGAAAATAAAATGACCATGTTCAGTGGTGAAGCTTTGATTTTGATGAACAGCTGTGGTGTAAGATAAGACAACCTGTAAGACAACCTNNNTTTTTTTAAGTCTGTTTTTTTTTTTTTTTTTTTTTTCGCACGCTGTTACGAGCAGCAGAGCAGCCCGCCTCAGCTTGTAAAAAAGTTGCTTTTTACTGTGGTAGTGCTAATAAATGTTTAAACTAACATTGTGATATGTTTATATTAGTGTTTTATATCTATGGCTTTTATTGAACAAGTGTTGATTTGAGAGTCTAAATCGAACAAACGTGCTCAACTCACTGTCGGCCACTGCGGTCGTCACTTTAAGAAACATAAACTTCGATTTAATAAACAAAGAAGTGCTCCAAACATTTTTCTAAAGTAACTTAATAGAGAAACTAAAAGGATTACAATTACTTTGCAATTAAAAACAAAACTAAACATTTTAATGGCTGCAACAAAGGCTGCGTTATGGAGAGGATTTATAAAAAATATAAAAAATAANAAAAAAAAAAAAACAGGCTCCAGTCGGGCTCGGGCCGAAAATTCTGACAAGCTGACGGACACGGGCCGGGCTAGGGCCTGAGCGTCTTCAGCCAGGGCCGGGCTAGGGCCAAGATTTGTGGCCCGTGCAGGGCTCTAGCGGGAGAAGGCGGCACATGGATGGAGTCTACTTGGTTTCCCCTGCTGCTGCAATAATACTGCTCCCACTCCTGTGGTAGAGGCGTCTACCTCAATGTCGAAAGGGAGGTCTGGATCGGGATGGACCAGGAGGAGAGCGGTTGTGAACGCTGTCTTGAGATCTTCAAATGCTTGTGTTGCGGCTGGAGTCCAGGACAGACACTTGGGCTTACTGCGCAGCAGGTTTGTGAGCTGAGTGGTGACGATGCTGTATCCTTGAATGAATCTTCTGTAAAAGTTTGTGAAACCCAGGAACCTTTGTAGCTCTTTTACTGTGGTGGGAATGGGCCAGTCCTTGATGGCGGTGACCTTCCTCTTGTCCATGCGGACACCACTGTGATCGATGTTATAACCCAAAAACTGCACTGAGGGCTGATGGAATGTACATTTCAGGAACATGTTGTAGTCCCTCAGGTGTTGGAGGACCTCCGCAACGTGACAGCGATGTTTCGCCAGGCTCCGGGAGTAAATCAAGATGTCGTTGATGTAGACAAATACAAACTTGTGGAGAAACTCCCGGAGCACCTCATGCATAAAATCCTGAAATACGGAGGGGGCATTGACAACTCCATACAGCATGACGCAATACTCATAGTGGCCAGTAGGGGTCACAAAAGCAGTCTTCCATTCATCCCCCTCACGTATTCGGATGAGGTTGTATGCGCTGCGGAGGTCCAACTTGGTGAACACAGTGGCGCCGCGGAGATGTTCCAGCGCAGACGGGACGAGAGGAAGTGGGTACCTGAATTTCACGGTTATTTTGTTCAGTGCTCTGTAGTCCATGCAGGGCCGCAAGCCTCCGTCCTTCTTGGCAACAAAGAAAAAGCTGGAAGCAGCAGGGGAAGTAGACGAGCATATGTAGCCTTGCGACAGAGCCTTGTTGATGTATTCCTCCATGGCCTTCTCCTCCGGGATGGAAAGTGAGTAAATCTTTCCTCTGGGCACTGGCTCACTGGGGATGAGGTCAATGGCACAGTCCCATGGCCGATGGGGAGGCAGCCTGGAGGCCTTCTTTGGACAGAAGACATCACTGAAGTGGGAGTAACAAGCAGGGATGTCCGTAGAGGGATTTTCAAGTGGGCTTTCTACTGACGTGACACAGACTTGGATTTCTTCGGAATTTGGAAGACTGGGAACAGGGAACTCGGGAAAACAGTCATTGAAGCATTGGTTACCCCACTTCAGGACATCTCCTGTACGCAAGGAGATGATGGGATCATGCTGCTCTAGCCATGGGCGCCCTAGAATCATGTCAAATGTTGAGTCCTCCAGAACCAGCAGATGGGTCTTTCCTTGATGAAGAATGCCGATCTGTAGTTGAAGAGGTCCCACCATGTAAAAAACTTGACGGAGGGGTCTGCCCGTTACCGAGTGGATCTGGTATATCTTCGGCTTGGCTGTTGTCTTGAGTTTGAGCTGGCGACAGAGGGCTCCGGAGAGGAAGTTTCCAGCTGACCCAGAGTCGATGAGAGCATTAACTGGAAGACAGAAGTCAGTAGCAGTAAGGTTTACAACAATAGTGAGTGGTTTATTCTTATTCATCGTAGGCAGGATGACACTCACCATAGGTCGCACTGGACGAGTGGGGCATTCAGCAATGTAATGCCCAGGACGACCACAATACAAACATAAATTCTGGGTCAGCCTCCTCTGTCGCTCAACAGATGAAAGACGTGACCTCTCAACTTGCATGGAATCGTTGGCTGGTTCTGGTTGACTGACGGATTCAGGCTGGCGGAGGAGGGCTTGAAATAGCCACTGGTCCTGGTGCTCTTTGAGACACATGCTTTCCTGTAGCTCAGTGGTTAGAGCATGGCACTAGCAATGCCAAGGTCATGGGTTCGATCCCAGGGATTGCACATACTCAGATACAAATGTATAGTATAATGCAATGTAAGTCGCTTTGGATAAAAGCGTCTGCCAAATGCATAAATGTAAATGTAAATGTAACTGCATACGAGTGGCGAATCTGATGTCGTTAGAGGAGTCCTTAAGGTAAGCATAGCAGGTAGGTATGCACTAACGAGACGGGACAGTGACTGAATGACTGTGAGTGTCTTTTGTAGTGCAGTTGATGAGGATGGCGATGAGTGTCAGGTGTGCATGGTTAGTATTCTGGTGAGGGAGTGCGTCGTGATTGGTTGAGTGAAGAGCGTGGCGTGTCTGTGACATATGTACATGCTTGTATTTTTGAGAGAATTACCTATATGCATGGTTTTTGAAAAAACAAAATAATTAGTCACTGAAATAAGGCCTCAAAACACATACTAAACATTTTTTCACAAGACTTTCAGGAACTGTATCTTTTTAGCCTAGATTTTTTGCTTCATGATGATGTAAAAATCATCCTGCCTACTCAGTCACATAAAACAATGTATTGATTTTAAATTTCTAAGACACTTTTTGTTTAGAAAGGCCATATGCAAGGAGGCGTGAATCTTCATGAATAATGCTGTGATTCACACCTGAGGAGATTAAGACACTGCCCCTAATGAATGTGATTGAGTGCATTAAGAAAGAATGCAATGACAAAAAATATATAAAAAAATTTGTTTGTAGTTTATTTAGAATAAAGTTAACGTTAATATTAATTAATATAATGTTAATATAATGTCCACTCTTAACAGAAAACATGATTTTTGTGGTCTAAAGCAATGAATATATATATATATATTTTGTAATTACCAGAGAGAATTGTTGTTTAATGGTGATTAATGAATGTTTTGAAGTATTGATAATGTCACATGTATAAAATTTATAGCAATACCTGCTAGTGAGTAATGTCAGAGAAGGGCAGAGTCTATCTTATGAAAAGGGAGCCTCTAATCGAAGCTTGTTAACCAAGTCGGTGAGAATGTAACAGTGGTACCTCTAGCCAGCCCTCAAACCTTTGTATATTGTGGATACATTGTGTATACAGTGGGTACGGAAAGTATTCAGACCCTCTTAAATTTTTCACTCTTTGTTATATTGCAGCCATTTGCTAAAATCATTTAAGTTCATTTTTTTTCCTCATTAATGTACACACAGCACCCCATATTGACAGAAAAACACAGAATTGTTGACATTTTTGCAGATTTATTAAAAAAGAAAAACTGAAATATCACATGGTCATAAGTATTCAGACCCTTTGCTGTGACACTCATATATTTAACTCAGGTGCTGTCCATTTCTTCTGATCATCCTTGAGATGGTTCTTCACCTTCATTTGAGTCCAGCTTTGTTTGATTATACTGATTGGACTTGATTAGGAAAGCCTTGGTGAGAGAGGTAAAGAAGAACCCAAAGATTACTGTGGCTGAGCTCCAGAGATGCAGTCGGGAGATGGGAGAATGTTCTACAACTTTCTCCCATCTCCCAACTGCATCTCTGGAGCTTTATGTATAGATAAAACGTTATAAAAATGATTCTAGTTTGCATGGATCTGCGGAAACGACTAACTTTCTGTGTTCAAGGCTGGTTAGCAGGGATCTTGGTGAGGTCATCAAGTCTCATGCCTAGTCATAGGAAGTCTGAGCTGTCCCCCTTGTCTCCCTGGCCAAGCCTATCCTGTAGGAATTCTTTTAGAGTCCCCAGGATCTCCGCTGACTCAGATGTAACTGCGTTGTTAGGTTAAAATCTCAATCATAGGTAGAATATTTGTAGTCTCAGTCATCAGTTTAGAAATAGGCGTGCATCAACCCCTGTGATGTGTAGCAGCAGCAGCACGAGATCTCGGGAGAATGACCAAGCAGACACAGAGCAAGTGTGGTACAAAGTATTCTCAGATTTATTCAGGAAGTTCATCTGTGGTGATACAGTGCTTGACCAAGTTGGTATGTCCAATTTCCTGGTTGCAAACAGTTGACCAGCTTAACATCAGATTTTCCAGCTCTTGCTGTGTCTGCATGTCGGTGTCTGCTTTTTCTGACAGTTGATGTATAGACTGGAAGACTTCATCACTATAAGGCTGTAAGGGTATGGCAAGGTAAAAGTTAATGGTAGAATGAATGTCCTGATGAAGGAATGGAAATGTGACTGGTGCTTCAGCGTCTTCTATTGCAGGAAAACTATACTGAGCATTATTAAAGTCCAAGGCCATTCCTGATTTTTACAAAAAATCCATGCCCAGTATGATGGGTACTGTTAAGTCAGCATCATTCATTATATACAGGGTAAGCTCTATTGGACGACCTTGCACTTTACTCTTCCACACAACCTTTCGAACAGCTGTTTGCCGTTGTCCGTTGGCTAAAAGGAAAGTTTGTCCTCCACCGGGTAGGTATACCTCTTTAAATTGTTCTTCTTTAAATTGTTTCCAGTCAAGGACTTTCCCTATTTCAGCCATCAACCACTGACTGCCCAAGGTCTTGAATGCGCAGTTCTAGAAGTTTTCTTACTCTGCTGTACTCACGGTCTATGAGGTATTAATCTTCAATAATGATTAATCTTTATTTAATTTATACAGTGAAGATAATATTTAATATTTTATTATTTTTTTTCTGTACCTGAAAACTAGTGTTAGATACCTAAAAACCTGAATAGTATTGTTTATTTTATTTGAATATTTGCTCTATTTTATTTATTTGTGCTGTTGCTTGTTGTTTGATTATTTGTTCTTATTTTCTTTATTTTTATTTGACAGTAGTCCTATTTTCCCTGAGCATAGCACATACTGAACCATACCAAAACCGTGACCCTAAAACCGTGATACAAAACGAATCATAAGAAATTTGAACTGTTGCACCCCTAATATAAATATATGGTTCCAAAACGCGATAAATGCCATTTTAAAAAAAAATTGAGTTTCCACCAAAATCAGTATTGTATCTTGTCGGTATTGAAAAGTAATTTATTAATTTTGTGCAAAATGTGATATCCGTTGAGTTATTCTGTCATGTTTTCTACCTTTCTTTCCAAAACGCAACAATCACCAGTCTCCTTTCTCTCCACAACGCGATATATCCGCTCAACCAATCACAGCGCACCATTATACTCACTGTAAACAGTAATGGTGGCACCCTGAATACATACGGCATCCTAGTTTTCCTTATCTGCTTTGTACTTTGTGATTAACAAAAACAGAAAAATTAATAATTTTGACTGCATTGATGAACCTGTGGTGGTTTCTGCGGTGGGGAAGAAACGCAAGTCATCAAAATGTAATCATTTACATGAGGAGAAAAGAAGATGAGGCACTCGAGTCGGGAGGAGGAAAAATGCAGGAAAAAAACAGCATCAAACATCTGCCACGGTCCCCGAAACTGAATCATGGACAGTTTTTAAAAGCCGTTTTTAATACCAATATACTCGGTAATTGTCTTTATTTAAACCATGCGGTGGCGGCAGATACTCTTTAATCGGTAATCACAAATGGATACATAATTAATTTATAACATTAACAAGATGACCCGTTGAATTCATTTTGGGAGCGACAGCAGAATGTATTTTTAGTCAAATGCCTGTATATATATAAGATTAGTATTGACGAGTTCAGAGGCTGTCATATATGTGGATCAACTTACTTTGTTGTGTGTTTTTAATATGAAATATAACTTTTATATTGATGGATTAATTGCATTTAAAAAAAAAAAAGTGTCATGGATTTATTGCATTTTGGGGAAAAAATAATGTGTTTTTATAATAAACCTTTTAAAATCAAAATGTAGATTTGAATTTTTAATGTTTTTATAACCAAAAGATGCTATGTGAAAGTTTGAAATAGAAAATAGTGGTTTTAATTTTCACACTCATCAGCACCCTCTACAAAAGCCTGCACCATTTGCACTCTTATCGTTTGGTCTCGACTAGGATTTAACCAAGCTTTGGATGTTATTCTTACCTGAGATGCATATCTCCGTGTTGTTCCCTTTCGAGGAAACTTGTGCTGCATCGAAGACTACACTTTGGGGAACACCTCCAGCATGGTAGCCTCTGAAGCACGTATGAAACTAGTCAAATCCTGATTGGCGTTGTGTCATGACGTCATATGTGATGGCACACATGAAAGCTACAAAGCTGGAACACAACAGTGTTAGCTTCTGCTCTTCAGCAAGTGATCTGTGTTGATTTTGTCTATCTTAATTGGTGTTGTTTGTCCAAGCAGTACAAAGCATTTCAAAATATAAAAAAGAAAAGGTGGGAGAAAGGTGGGAGGTGGGAGGAATTGAGTACTCGCCACCTCATTCCCCTGCTTTTGATGAGCTGCTGGAGGTTGTGATTAGAGAGGTTGGGGCAGTCGTGGCCTAATGGATAGAGAGTCGGACTTGTAACCCAAAGGTCATGGGTTCGAGTCTCAGGTCCGGCAGGGATTGTCGGTGAGGGGAGTGAATGTCCAGCGCTCTCCCCACCTTGAGACCCTTGAGCAAGGCACCGTACCCCCAACTGCTCCCCGGGCGCCGCAGCAATGGCTGCCCACTGCTCCGGGTGTGTGTTCACGGTGTGTATGTTCACTGCTGTGTGTGTGCACTTGGATGGGTTAAATGCAGAGCACAAATTCCGAGTATGGGTCACCATACTTGGCCACATGTCACTTCACTAAAGGTAAACAATGAGTGGCCATCAGAAAAGCAGGAAGTTTAGAGAAAGATCAAGCTTGATGAGCACTTCCTGCAAGCCTTCACATAAGAGTCTGCCTTACTTTCCCGATTTCCACACTGAGGTGTCGAGATTGTGGAAAAAGTCCATATCGTCAAGCCCTACAGTCCATAATTATTCCTTCATTTTGGGATTGAAAGAGAACAGCTATGGGGTGATGTCGCTAGTTAAGGAGACCTTAGCATCTTATTGCTTACCTGACACATCATCCTTCAAGGCTCAGACGCTGCCCACCAAAATCTGTCGTATAACATCTGTGTTGGTGGACAAGGCATATATGGCGGCAGGTCAGGCTGGTGCATGCCTGCAGTCAGCCGTATTCAAGGGGAATACGGCTCGCTTTCAGGGGAAAAGCATACCAATATCGGGTTCTTCCGTTTGGCCTAGCATTATCCCCTTGCACCTTCACGATGTATACAGCACTGGCTCCGCTGAGGCATGGGCATTCGTATACTCAATTACATAGACGACTGGCTTATCTTAGCCCAGTCAGAACAGATAGCTGTTTGGCATCAAGATGATGTTATTCACCATATAAGGTGCTTGGGGTTGAGACTCAAAGTCAAGAAAAGCTCACTGTCTCCCCAGCAGAAAACTACGTTCCTGGGGGTAGTGTTAGACTCGACTAAGATGAGGGAACAGTTGTCTCCAGCTCATATAGAGACCATCTTGACCACAGTCAGCAACATCAAGCTAGGCCAATCCATCACTGGCAAACACTTACAGATAGTGTTAGGGCTTTTGGCAGCAGTGCCAAACGAAATTCCTTTTGGCCTGCTGTACATGAGATCTCTGCAGTGGTGGCTCAGGACCAGGGGAAACCCAAGGGGAAACCCAATCCGCATGATTAGAGTAACATGCACTGCTTTCACTCGACTCTCAACCAATGTTGTTGAGACTGTTTTAAACCCTTAGAGCTTCCTCCACAAGGAAACTTTATGCCTTAAAGTGAAATGTGTTTGCTTTATGGTGCAGAGAATGCCTAGTGGCTTTAGTGCTGGAGTTCCTTCAAGGAAGTTTCTCTGGTGTTCTTTCCCTGTCCACACTTAAAGTCTACTTGGCGGCCATAGCTGCCTTCCACGCACTTTTAATCGTCCAGGCCAGAGTTCCTGTTTGGTTGCAGAGGGGTCATCCCTGGCACTCTTTGAACCCATTGACAAGGTGTTGGAGAAGTTTCTGGCTTTTAAGATGGCTTTCCTGCTAGCTATTACATCCCTCAATAGAGTTGGGGACCCATAGGCTCTCTCTGTTTCTTTCTGATGCCTCGAGGTCACTCCTGGGAGCGTTAAAGCCGTTCCTTACCTTAGGCTGGGCTACGTGCCCAAAGTGCCATGTGGCACATTCTTTGGTCATGCAGGCCTTTTATCCTCCAACCACGTGTCAGCTGATCAGAAGGCTACACTTGTTATGCCCTGTCCAGGCTCTGGAGGCCTACATACGTAGGTGCTCCTGTTGTAGGAAGTCAGACCAGTTAATAGTGTGCTTTGGGTCACTTAAGAAGGGTTCCCCTGCCCTAAAACAAACTATGAGCAGGTGGACTTCTTCAGTGTATGAAATGCGAAGATGCTCTCGCATCTGCTGATAAGAGCCCACTCAACCAGAGGAGTGGCATCCCCCAAAACCCTGCTGTCTAGGGTTTCCCTTAAAGAGGTCTATGATGCTGCTGGCTGGACCTTCCCACACACTTTCATCAGATACTATAGCTTGGATCTTCCCTCCAAGCTGGGTTCTCGAGTCCTCTCGTCCTGAGTTGTGCCTGGACAAGCTTCACACCAGGACAGGCACTAGTCAGTGTGGCGCAGTGGGTATTTTGTTCCCCAAAGTGTTGTCTTTGACACAGTGTGAGTTCCCTCAAAAGGAAACGTCTCTGGTTATGACTGTAGATGCTGTGTCCCTTTGCCACACCTCCTTAGTGCCTGGGAATGACTTGCTTTGACAATCAGAATGACCATATCATTTCAACCATATATAGCTGACGCAGTACACAGTGAAATGAAACAACGTCCCTCCAGAACCCTGATGCTACATAAAACAACAATCACATAAACAGAAAAAACACAGGGCCAAAGACTAGTATGTGTCCTCGCCACATAAAGTGCATGTGTGCAAACCTGGTTGCAAAGACAACACAAGACAGTGCAAGACAACACAGGACAGTGCAGGACAATACACAAAATCTCCAATCCCAACTGTCTCCTTCTCCAGTTTTCAGAGTGCGTTCTTCAAATATTTAGTGTTTCAACATTTAGTGTTTCAAAAATGGTATCCTCTCCCTACAGTTTCCAATAAAACAAAAAAAAAAGTAACATATTAGAGATAAATACATTAACATTTAATAAGATCGG
>RJVU01019740.1:62614-92248 GCA_003731715.1 Anabarilius grahami
GAACAGTATTTATAATATATTTTATAATATATAATATTATAATACAGTGGGTACGGAAAGTATTCAGACCCCCTTAAATTTTTCACTCTGTTATATTGCAGCCATTTGCTAAAATCATTTGTTCATTTTTTTTCTCATTAATGTACACACAGCACCTCATATTGACAGAAAAACACAGGATTGTTGAAATTTTTGCAGATTTATTAAAAAAGAAAAACTGAAATATCACATTGTAACACAGTTCGTAAGTACGTTAAGAAGGAGGCGGGAACCGGCGAACATTCAAACAATAATCTTTAATAAAATAAACAAAGAACAAAACGAAAGTAATGCCGGCAGACCCTCGCGGACGTCTGCCGGCCACACAAACATAATAAAACATAAAATAAAGTCCAGGCCTGGTCCTCTCTCGTCCTTAACTGTCGTCGCTCCTCCTTTTATGCTCCCGGAGCTCCTCCGTGAGGGACTCGAGGCCGGTGCGCCTCACAGGTGACGATCATTAACACTCGCGTCACCGGCCTCGCGCCGTTCCCTCACGGCTCTCGCCCGCCCTGCTCGTCACACACATGGTCCTAAGTATTCAGACCCTTTGCCCAGTATTTAGTAGAAGCACCCTTTTGATCTAATACAGCCATGAGTCTTTTTGGGAAAGATGCAACAAGTGTTTCACACCTGGACTTGGGGATCCTCTGCCATTCCTCCTTGCAGATCCTCTCCAGTTCTGTTAGGTTGGATGGTAAACGTTGGTGGACAGCCATTTTTAGGTCTCTCCAGAGATGCTCAATTGGGTTTAAGTCAGGGCTCTGGCTGGGCCATTCAAGAACAGTCACGGAGTTGTTGTGAGGCCACTCCTTCATTATTTTAGCTGTGTGCTTAGGGTCATTGTCTTGTTGGAAGGTAAATCTTAGACCGAGTCTCGAGTCCCTCGATTGCAACCAGTCGTCCTGTCCCTGCAGCTGAAAAACACCCCCACAGCATGATGCTGCCACCACCATGCTTCACTGTTGGGACTGTATTGGACAGGTGATGAGCAGTGCCTGGTTTTCTCCTTACATACCGCTTAGAATTAAGGCCAAAAAGTTCTATCTTGGTCTCATCAGACCAGAGAATCTTATTTCTCACCATCTTGGAGTCCTTCAGGTGTTTTTTAGCAAACTCCATGCGGGCTTTCATGTGTCTTGCACTGAGGAGAGGCTTCCGTAGGGCCACTCTGCCATAAAGCCCCGACTGGTGGAGGGCTGCAGTGATGGTTGACTTTCTACAACTTTCTCCCATCTCCCGACTGCATCTCTGGAGCTCAGCCACAGTGATCTTTGGGTTCTTCTTTACCTTTCTCACCAAGGCTCTTCTCCCCCGATAGCTCAGTATGGCCGGACGGCCAGCTCTAGGAAGGGTTCTGGTCGTTCCAAATGTCTTCCATTTAAGGATTATGGAGGCCACTGTGCACTTAGGAACCTTAAGTGCAGAAGAAATTTTTTTGTAACCTTGGCCAGATCTGTGCCTTGCCACAATTCTGTCTCTGAGCTCTTCAGGCAGTTCCTTTGACCTCATGATTCTCATTTGCTCTGACATGCACTGTGAGCTGTAAGGTCTTATATAGACAGGTGTGTGGCTTTCCTAATCAAGTCCAATTAGTATAATCAAACACAGCTGGACTCAAATGAAGGTGTAGAACCATCTCACGGATGATCAGAAGAAATGGACAGCACCTGAGTTAAATATATGAGTGTCACAGCAAAGTGTCTGAATACTTGGGACCATGTGATATTTCAGTTTTTCTTTTTTAATAAATCTGCAAAAATGTCAAAAATTTTAGTTCTTTTTCTGTCAATATGGGGTGCTGTGTGTACATTAATGAGGAAAAAAATGAACTTAAATGATTTTAGTAAATGGGTGCAATACAAAGAGTGAAAAATGTAAGGGGGTCTGAATACTTTCCATACCCACTGTATATTTATAACAATATTTCCTGAAAGCTATAAAAAACTAGCCAAAACTAGCTAAAATGTAATCTGACTCTAAAAATTCACAAGATTTTTGTATTATCACCTTGCACAACAAAGACAACAGTTTCTGTAATGCCATACAGGTACATATAAGTTTTGAATTAAGATGATGTTTACAGTTACATCTGTAAAATATTACATCTTTGCAGTTACTCATGCTGATAACACAAAGAAACTATTTTACTATTTTATATATTATCATTATCAATCAATAATGGCTATACATAACAAAGACAGAAGTTTTCGTACAAGAAAATATACTTTTGTATTATGACGATGTAAACACAATTATGTCTGTAAAATATTATGTCTGTGCATGTTACTCAGTATGATTCTCGATCGCACTGAGAACTGAACAAGACCTGTGTGCCCCTGTGAGAGGTGCTGGTAAAGGCAATCATGATGCAGCCACATTCTAAAAAAAAAACATCTGTTAGCATACATTGTCCAAAGTAAACTGACGGGCAATTAGTGGGTATGGATGCACAATGTATGTAAATATCTGTTGACGATGGGCCATAGGACGGACAAATATCTATTGATTGGCCGTAGGCCTTGAGTATCTGTTGATGGGCCATACACCGCACGTATCTATTGCATTTCAACATTTACACCTGCATTCACAAACATCTGTATTTTAGGCAATGGAAAGGCATGGCTTTAAAATGAATAATGGATAACGAATAATTCTGCTGAATAATATTCGGCTGAGAACGAAACAGTCACTCCTCCTGTTTGCTTGATAACAGGTGAGCCAGGGGATCATAATGCGATACATAAACCTCTAAAATCACTACGCAGTAATATGAGTGTGAAGCAAATGCGTGTGAACTTTATGAATGAAATGAGCGCAAATCAAAAAAACGTGTTGCTGTTGCGTCTCTCCGAAATCAGAGCTTGACAGGAGAGTAATATCGACTAAAATACTACATCATACACATGTTCTACTGTTCAATTTAATTTATGTGAACCTTGCATGATAAGAATGAATGGAATTAGCATGGCATGATCGCAAGTCAAATAGCCACGCTCTTTCTCTGCGCATCTCTGAGAAACAAACCGGCGCTCTGTCAAGATAATCAACTACATTTTCTACTAGGTCTACACATTTGCTCCTTTATCTGTTGCTGGTTTGAGAGGCACACGCACATTTGTTTAGTGAAGTTCAAAAGAGAATTTCTTATGGTAAAGAGAAAGTTTTGAATTCATTTAGCTCCTTGAATTCATTTACATTTACATTTACATTTATGCATTTGGCAGACGCTTTTATCCAAAGCGACTTACATTGCATTATACTATACATTTGTATCTGAGTATGTGCAATCCTTGGGCTCGAACCCATGACCTTGGCATTGCTAGTGCCATGCTCTAACCACTGAGCTACAGGAAAGCTAGCTAATTCATTCAGGCATGAACGAAAATCACTAATCACTAAATGTTTGCCATGAAATCACTCTGCTTGTACGATCATTTATGATTATTATTTTAATTATTAGCTAATTTTATATTTAGAAAACTGAATAGGGGAAATAGTCTTGAAACAAATATTTTTCCATGCTGTTTTCTTTTTTCCCACACTTTTCCAGACCTGGAAATAACATAAATCAAATTTCATACATTTCCAAACTGCATAGGAACCGGTGAGCATGCAGGGAAAGCACAATACACAAACCTCTAAAATCACTACGCAATGTGTGAAGTGAATGAGTGTAAATTCTAACTGAACACAAATCAAGTAGCCGCGTTCCTGTTCCCTCTTCCATACTTTCCAGGCCTGAAAATTACTTATATTCAAAATAAAACAGGAAGAGTTCCTATGCAGTTTGGAAAAGTATGAAAATTGATTTATTTAAAGCTGCAGTCCGCGATTTTTCCTCTTTCCCGCCATCTCTTGTTTGAAACCTGCAATTGCAGTCATATGCGGAACAGTTATCTGTACGTGCGTTGTGCGTCGGCACAGCTCGTCAGCGCGGATGAATCTAATGCTTGCTGTCAGTCACCGCACCGGTGTGGATACTGAACTTCAGAATCACAGATTCTACGTCTTGAAAGTATGACCAATATAAGAATTTTCACTGGAAAATATCATCTGAACAAGTAAGTAACATGTCTGCCACTTTTGTTCTGACCAACAGAGGAAAAAAGCATTAGGCCTACAATAAATCGCGCTGCTAATGATGATTAAATCTAACGATCTCTTAGCTCGGATCACGTCAAACTGTGCAAATTATTATTATTGTTATATTGTTCTCAAATTGTTAATGTTAACAACATCAGCATTGCCTGACTGTGTATTTAGTGTGTATTAGGGTTATCTGTAGATTTCAATGTCTGTAGACACTCCACACTCCACAGTCCGAAGTCTTTTGCTTTTTGACTACGAGTGAATCTCCAGTTGTCACTGATGGTTGTCATTTGGATCTTTCTGGATTACAATCCGCCATCAAAATGATAAATTGAATTATTTCAGCTGCTGTGAGAAAAGGCTATAAATGTGCTGCTACTGGCAGCATCCTCACGTGAACTGACTAGCCTCTCGACGGGACTCCTTCTTTTTGTTTACGAGCTGGAATCCGAACTCGTGTCATCTGAAGCACAACTGCACGTACATCTAGAAGCACTTCCATCGAGACTATCGGCTCAGACAGTAGATAATTAAATAAATGTTATAATCATAAATTGTTTTTTTTTAGCTATACAAGGCATATTTTAGTGATATCTACAGAGAAAACAGATATATAGGCTGTAATACCATAGATAAAATGGCCTTCTCAAGTAATTGTATGAACTTCCGGGTAAAGCCCCGCCCACTTCCGGTTTTATCTGAATACAGAAACCGATACGAATAATTTTGAGATCATTACAAATACAGATACTGATACAAATAGTGACTCCGCTGCACATCTCTAATTTTTATGTAAAAATATAAAGTCTAGACAGTATCACATTATTTTACCGTAGGCTAAAATATATTTGCTCTGAATCACATCATATTACACCTAAGCAGATATTCGTAAACAAGATACATTAGGCATGAGGTAGTATTTTAGCATGGTATGCAGTATCATAACCAAAACTGAGCTAAATATATTACAAATAAGTTTAGATATTTGTAAGGTACATTGTAAGGCAATATTTCTCGTAAGCTGACAAAAGCAAGCCAAAACTGCACAAAATATAGTATGAAAATTCATATGAGTTTTGTATTATCAGAAAAAGAAAAGGGGGCGCTGGGGGTGTGGCGGTCTTAGCTCATTACAGATAATGAAGTGAGAAGGAAAAGACTGTATCTCTCCTTGGTTTCAAACGAATTACATTAACTGAGAATATTTGTTTTTTATTTGACTTACTTCATTTAAAAGTAGACATTCTAGGCATTATGTAGACATGTCTCTCATGTCTGTGTGGCAAGTATTTGCTGAGTTTCATTTTTAAATGCATTTCAGAATTGACTTCACTCAGAGGGAGACATCAGATTGCACATCATGTTTTTTTCTTTATTTTGCGAAAAGCACAACATTTGGTTTTTCTGAGTGTACACAAATAAAAGTACACACTTAACAGTTTAGAATGATGTACAACACTGGTATGTATGACCAAATTCTACTGAGTATTTTGAGTCTTTTTCACACTGATAAAACCCCCCCCCAAAAAACAGGTGGTATCGCCGACGTGAGAGCCGACTCGAGGGGGTTAACCAAATCTTCATTTAAGACATAATAGATAATGTTTGCATGAATACTCGCCAAGACAGATATTTTTGAAATACTGTAATTCTGTGTATGTGTGTATATTGGGGTCGCGTGCTGTCTATAGGTATTTTTGTGCGCACGCTTCGGATGTGTCAGTTAGCGCGAGTAAGATAATACTCAAGAACCAAGCAGAGAAAAGCTTCATTTTTCATGGACCAAGGAAAGATATTCCTCTTAGAAAACATACAAATATAGATACTTTTAGATCTTTAATTGCTATTTGTTGCATTGGGATCACTAGAAGAGAGCTTAATTAACACATTATTGTGAAAACATCAAATTTGACATTTTTCACTTGTTTTGCCTCTATCTCTCAAATATTTAGATAGCTGACACTTGAAAATTAACAGTTCAAGACTCAGAATTAATAATCAGTCAGACTCATAAATTCAATTCACATTTTAAGTGAAGGACATTGAATATCTTTAGAAAATCTAAGTATCAGTCATACTGCCATGATTACACCCACAGTAACAAGGGAAAACTCATTATTTTTAATGTGAGGAATCTCAGATTTATTTCCTAAAAGACAAATCCTTGATGAAAATGGAAGGTCAAATCCCAAACATCTTCCAAGATATTTCAACACAATTTACCAAAAAGGTTGAATCTTTTAACATTGCCAAAGAGCATGAATGTATGCGTCAGTTTCTTGTTTACATTTCCAGCATTTATTATCAATCACACAACCAATTCTAAAAAGTCACACTGGTGTATAATAATACCCATGTAATACTTTATACTTAATAAATATACCTCTTGCTTCCTTTATGTACCTTCCACTGTAGGACAAAATTCTGTTCTAAGTGTCCTTATCTATGTCACAATTAATGTCTCTTTGCCAAATCAATCTCAAGTTTTCACAGTTCTTATCACCAATCCTTAAAATGAGTTGATAAAATTTAGATGATTTTTGAAGGATTCTTGATAGAAATTTTTCTAAAACATTATTTTCTTGTCCCATAGAAACCTTTGCCACCAAAGCAAAGGGGGGCAGTCGTGGCCTAATGGATAGAGAGTCGGACTTGTAACCCAAAGGTCATGGGTTTGAATCTCAGGTCCGGCAGGGATTGTCGGTGAGGGGAGTGAATATCCAGCGCTCTCCCCACCCTCAATACCACGACTGAGGTGAGACCCTTGAGCAAGGCACCGTACCCCCAACTGCTCCCCGGGCGCCGCAGCAATGGCTGCCCACTGCTCCGGGTGTGTGTTCACGGTGTGTGTGTGTTCACTGCTGTGTGTGTGCGCACTTGGATGGGTTAAATGCAGAGCACAAATTCCGAGTATGGGTCACCATACTTGGCCACATGTCACTTCACTCTTCACTCTCTCAAACAGTTTCTAATCTGTAAATATTTCCAGAAGTGATCCCGGCCTTCTAAATGAAATTCTTCTTTTAAATTAGTATAAGATAAAAGCTTATCATCACTTATTAAATCCTTTAGAGTACGTATTCCATTTCTAAACCATTGTCCCCAGAACAGGGGTTTTTCCCCTACCTTAACATAAGGAGTATTCCATACTGATGAGTAATGCTGACACACGTGGAAAAACTTACATTTTCTGTGGACAATTTTCCAAACCTCTTTAGAATGAAGCAATACTGGGTTGGTCATATGATGCTGTAAGTTCCCCTCTGGGTGAGCTTAGACATTTCAAATGCTGCTTTATAGAGCTCTAAATTTGGTAATTCTACCATATAGCCTCTGATTTATGCCAGATGATTTTCTATCCTAAAAATTTAGAATAAGATTCAATCATATTAAGGAGTACTGGTAAGGAACATGCAGGGTCTTTCACTACTAGCAATATGTAATCAGCATATAAAAGTAATTTATGTTCTCTTTCCCCTGCAAATACTAATTCTTGGTACCTCTCTAATCATTGAAGCAAGCGGTTCCAAAACTAATGAAAAAAGTAGTGGACTAAGAGGGCTGCCTTAGCAGGTATACCTTGATAGATTAAAAAAGGGTGATGTTATTCCATTAGTTATTACAGCTGCTTTAGGATTGGAATGAAGAATTTTACCCCACTTCACAAAACCTGAATCAATGCCATATTTTTCTAAAGCCACGAAAATAATCCCCCACTCCACCCTATCGAAGGCCTTTTGTGCATCAAGCAATATTTTAGCAATGAGATCTGGATTAGAATGATGAGATGTAATGAGATGTAATGAGATCCACATGAGATGTAATAGCCTTCTCATATTGTCAGACTAAGATTAATTTTTTTAATAAAGCCCACCTGATCTCGGTGTATAATTTTAGGTAAAATACTTTCCAATCATGAGGCTAATAATTTTGTTGACACTTTACAGTCTACATTTACTAAACTTCTGGGATGGAAATTAGCAGGATCCATCGTATCTCTATCCGGTTTTGGTAAGAGAGATATTAAGGCTTTGATAAAACTGTCAGGCAACATGTCATTCTCAAGTACCTCTGCATATACCTTAATATTGGGGTCAACTCATTGACAAACTTCTTATAATATACTACTGGGAATCCGTCAGAGCCTGGTGATTTTCCAGGTTTCAAAGACATTATAATAGTTCTGACCTCCTCTTGTGTTATAGGTCCATCTTTTGAGGCTCGTTCGTCAGGGGTTAACCCTCTGGGGTCTGAGGACTTTTGGGGCCCTGGAGAAGTTTTGACATGCCCTGACATTTGTGCTTTTTTCAGTTGTTCATAAACATATTAATGGAAAAGGTGTCATTAAACTATATTCAGCACGAACTAGGCTACCATAATATGCGAGGGACATGTATGTACATGTTTGTATTTTTGAAGGAATAACATTTATGCGTGGTTATTGAAGAACAAAAAAACTTAAGTCACTGAAATAAGGCCACAAAATATGTGTTCACAAGACTTCTGGGTATTAGAGGTTATAGACTACAGTTTTTGCTTCAAAATTAAGTAAATATTATCCTGCCTACTTGTTCATATAAAACAATGTATTGATTTAAATTTTGTAAGACACTTTTTGTCAAGAAACACAGTATGCATGGAGGCGTGAATCTTCATGAATAATGCTGTGATTCCCACCTGAGCAGACAAAGACCCGCATAATGACATGCATAATGACCCACATAATTATAGAATTACATTTCTGCCACAATTCCGCGCGCACAAGATCATATTTTGAGCGTGCAAAAGGGCATTTTCGCACGCGCGTGAACTGAGTTTTGCGGAGAAATGTTTGTCTCGTAAATAAAAAAGTATTTTGAGCAAACGAAAATCAATTTTGCATTTAAAAGAAGTTTATTTGGATGTGCGCAGATGTTCTCTTTCGCGTGTGCAACGTTTCACTTGCTTGCTCTCCTGATACCCACGCTGAGTGCTCTCAATCGCCGATGGCTCGCGTGCTCAACACAACAGAGCGTTACAATGTGCCACAATTCCAGCCAATCAGAGATGAGGCTGCTAAATTCTGATTGGCTGGCTTGACAACCAATCACAAGGCTCCCTGCTTTATCGACAGAGGAAGAGGAGAAATACATGCTGGAAGACGTTTGTTCAATGGCTTGAACACTATCAAAGTCCCTTTAAGACTATATAAAGTCTTTGACACTACTTATTTTCAAGTTCAAATGTATATTACTCGAAGTAGATTATTTTTTATCAAAAATCCTATCGTATTATTACATAATGGCACGTCCCAGTGTTTCCTACACCTCAACTGACTATATGCACGGAGCGTTCTTTAGAACTTCCGCAATAATACAAGCCAGCTCGAAAACTTCCGGTGAGATGTCATTTGCTGGTGTGTTGAGCATCAGTAGTTTAAAACTTAGTTTATAATCAGAATATAATCACTTAAATAGTCAGGTATAGCATTAATTTAGTTATTCAAATGTAAGAAATTATAAAAAAATAAATAAATAAAGACATTGTTCCTCCTCGGCTAAATTTAATTCAACCATCAGTTTTCACACTTTCGTGTGAAAAAAGCATCAAAATTTAAATATTTATTTTGCACTTTAGTTAGATTAATTGAATAAAATGTGTTTTCACAAGTGTGCTGAAATCATTGATCTTGTGCTGCACTGACTGACAGCTGCTGTGTAGCCTAATTCATTCACAAGAAAAGTTGTTTTTCATAAAATTTTGTGAGTACTTAATACTTCATATTGACAAAATGTATTTTTAAACCAAGTTATTTTATAATGTTTAATATTTAGTATATAACAAAAAGTGAAATATATGCGCAAATAAATGCTACTTTGCCGCCACCTGCTGGTTAAAGTGGTAATTATTGTCTTTTTTATTTTTAAATAAGTTTTCTATCAAATGTTGAATTTTCTACATTTTGAAACATTTGGTTTTACAATGGGGACAATCTCAGAAGGATGAACAAGTAATGTTTGTGGTCATCACATTAAAAATAAGAAGTGCTGGAAAAAAATGTGTGTGTGTGTCTAATTACAGACATGTCAGTTTTAAACGGTCCCAGTAGCTTTGTCTTTATTGCAATCAATAAAACAATAAAAGTTAGGTAAATGTGATAACTGCATTAAAATATGAATACAACATTAAAAAGTCAACCATTGATGGTTTTGCGTTGATGTACAGCGAGTACAGAATGAACAGCTAACAGTTCACTGGAAATGCCCAAGATGGCTTAATGAGTTACCGTGCATATTGTCAATTAGCTGGTAAGTAAGTTCTAACTTACTGAACTGCAGGTTATGTAATTAGTGGAATTTAAAAGTGACTGAGCAGTGGTCTCTAATGTTACATGCTTTCAGAAATGAAGATGGACAGACTTTTGCCATTTTAATTAGTNATTTTAATTAGTAAATATTATATTTAAAAATAAAACATATCAAATAAATGCAGAAATGCAATGTAATAATGGTAAAGTAATTATCAAAATACTTCACACTATTTAGGATGGATAGTATACTCATTGGGATGCAGGCTCTCCCTCACTGCAAAAAAATAAAAAATAAAAATCAAATTATGTAGGTAACAATGACATATGCAAATATAACAGTATAAATCTTGGGTGTGTGACCCCCAAACTTACTGTTATTTGCATATGTCATTGTTACCTACATTTTTATTTTATTTATTTATTTTTTATTTTTTGCAGTGAGGGAGAACAAGCCTGCATCCCAATGTGCATACTATCCATCCTAAATAGTGTGAAGTATTTTGATAATTACTTTACCGTTATTACATTGCATTTCTGCATTTATTTGATATGTTTTATTTTTAAATATCCAGAGGCAAGTTTTGTACCTTACACACTTAAGTAATTAAAAAGGCAAAAGTCAGGTCCATCTAATTACATAAACTGCAGTTCAGTAAGAAGTTACTTACCAGTTAACTGAGGTGTAGGAAACACTGGGACATGCCATTATGTAGGCTAATAATTCGATATGATTTTGATAAAAAAAAAAAAAAATCTACTTCGAGTGGTAGACATTGAATTTGAAAATAAATAGTTTCAAAGACCTTATATAGTCCTAAAGGGACTTTGATAGTGTTCAAGCTATTGAACAAACGTTTCCCACCATGTATTTCTCCTCTTCCTCTGTCGGTAAAGCAGGGAGTCTTGTGATTGGTTGTCAAGTCAGCCAATCAGAATTTAGCAGCCTCATCTGATTGGCTGGAATTGTGGCACATTGTAACGCTCTGTTGTGTTGAGCACGCGAGCCTGATAAGAAAGCTGATAAGAAAAAAGCAAAGTGGCGACCGCAGACTCGAGGGGGTTAAAGTGGGCAATGTAACATTAGCTAGAAAGTCTTTTAACTCCTGACAGTAAATGGATTCTGATGTGTACAGTTTTGAATAGTACTGGTTGAAAATCCTATTAATTTCTTTGTTGGAGGTAAGCACCTTATTTCCCTCCTTAATTGAAGGTATGACGTGATATGCATCATGGGGGCAGTCGTGGCCTAATGGATAGAGAGTCGGACTTGTAACCCAAAGGTCATGGGTTCGAATCTCAGGTCCGGCAGGGATTGTTGGTGAGGGGAGTGAATGTCCAGCGCTCTCCCCACCCTCAATACCGTGACTGAGGTGAGACCCTTGAGCAAGGCACCGTACCCCCAACTGCTCCCCGGGCGCCGAAGCAATGGCTGCCCACTGCTCCGGGTGTGTGTTCACTGCTGTGTGTGTGCACTTGGATGGGTTAAATGCAGAGCACAAATTCCGAGTATGGGTCACCATACTTGGCCACATGTCACTTCACTTCACTTCACTTGGGGCAGTCGTGGTTGTGGGGCAGTCGTGGCCTAATGGATAGAGAGTCGGACTTGTAACCCAAAGGTCATGGGTTCGAGTCTCAGGTCCGGCAAGGATTGTCGGTGAGGGGAGTGAATGTCCGGCGCTCTCCCCACCCTCAATACCACGACTGAGGTGAGACCCTTGAGCAAGGCACCGTACCCCCAACCGCTCCCCGGGCGCCGCAGCAATGGCTGCCCACTGCTCCGTGTGTGTTCACTGCTGTGTGTGTGCACTTGGATGGGTTAAATGCAGAGCACAAATTCCGAGTATGGGTCACCATACTTGGCCACATGTCACTTCACTATCACTATCACTTCACTATGTTGCTTTATCTGACTAGCAAGAAGTTTCCCAGCTTTTCCCCCACTCTCATAATACTTGGTCTTCAATCTGAATAATGCATATTCTGCTTTTTTATTAAAGAATTCATGAAGATCAAATTTTAATTGACAAAGATGTTTAAATTTCAAATCTGTAAAACGTTTCACCAATTCCTTTCTAGATCACTGATTTGTTTTTTTATAAAAGTTTCACTTTTCCTACACTTTCTCTTTTTTCCCTACTTGCATAAGCAATACATTTTCCCCTGATAAATGCTTTACAGGCATCCCATAATGTTGCTAATCTCTGAGTTGACCCAATATTAACTTCATAAAACATCTTTATGTCATCCTGCAATGAATCTACAAAGTCCTTATCCTCCAGGATGAAGGTATTTAGTCTCCACCTCCCCCGTTTGTTAAAATCTATATTCACTTCTAATTTTAATTACACATGTGCATGATCTGTCAATCATATTACTCCAATTATATAATCAGCAACAGAGTCAATTAAAGAGTTAGAAAATAATAAATTCTTGAAAAGGTCTTGTGACAATTTGAGAAGTATGTGTATTCCTGTTCTCGTGGATTAACCAGTCTCCAAATATTTGTTACTCCATTGTTATCTTTAAGAGTGTGAATAGCAGCTCTATCTCTGGGGATTGATCTGATGTTGTTTTGACTTCTTTTCAGGATGCTATACATAGTCTGATTAAAGTCACCTTCAAGTATAACATGTTCTTCGGTGTTGGCTAATATTTTGTTTACCTCATGAAAGAATTCAGGCTCCTCCTTATTTGGTGCATATACGTTACAAAACACTACTTTAACATTGTTGAGCTTTGCTTCTATGCAGAGTAAACAACCTTCCTTGTCTTTGTGTTGATTCATCAATACAAAATGTATTTTCTTCCTCACTAGTATGGCTACTCCACTCCTCATGCTTGACACAGAATTATGAAACACATGTCCGACCCAGTCACGTCTAATTTTCAAAGCCACCTTTTCATCTTTAAAATGCATTTCTTGTAAAAAGGCAATGTCAGTTTTTCTGATCTTAAGATATGCAAGTATTTTTTTTCTTTTAAAGGGTGACCCACAGCCATTTATATTCCAAAATATGATATTTATACATTGTCTATCCATCACACACTATGTAAAACTCTGCACCTCTTGTGCTCCGATGCAACTTGCTTAATAAGTTCCAAAAATAAATAAGAAATAAACCTTTAACATAAAAACTGGTATTATACCCACAGTCATTTCTGATAAAAAAAACAAAACAATTATTTAACTTCCAACATTTTTGTGAACAATGAAACCTTGAACTAAACTCAGAACACTGCCTTAAGAGGCAGTGAGCCCACTTCTGGGTCACACAATTGGTCCGTGATGATTGCAGTCATAGCACAGTCGCTGACTCAGGAAGACAGACCCCAAAGCTTTTTCCGATCCACCATTTCAACAACGTATCATAATACTTCGACTTACATATTTCCTGTCACAGCAATTTACTTGTCACCTCCTTGTAGTTGGATGTGCTCCTTTACATACCTTTCCACTTCCATGTGGTCAGTAAAACTCTGCTTTTTTCCTTTCCAAGTAAACTCCAGAGTGGCTGGATAAACCAGGGTATATCGAACCTCACGGTCACAGAGTAACATCTTTGCTGCAGATAATTTTTTCCTCATCATTGCTCTCTCCCTCGACATATCCTCGAAGATGGAAAGCCTGCATTCCTCCCATTCAAATCCACTGCTCTTTTTCACTGCTGCCAGGACTTTCTCCCTCGCAGTATAATGTAGAAATTTCACCTGCACGACCTGGGGTCTTTGATCAACATTAGGCTTTAGCTCGAGGCCCCAATGACAGAATCTTTTGGACATACTCGTTCATGTTGCAGCTTGCTTCTTTCCCCTCTTTAAGGCAGATTATTTTGATGTTATTCCATCTGCTGTGATTTTCTAAATCCTCAGCTTTATTCCAGAGTTAGTCCACAAGTTTCGCCGCCATCCTCTCAGTGTCACCAGTCAGGCGATTCGTTGAATCTTCCAAGTGCGAGATGTGATTCTCTGCTTTATTGAGTCTGGCCTGTACAGAACTAATTGCCTCTTTAATTTTCTATTAAAGTAGTCACTTTAATAGTTATCACATCACTTGCTACCCCCTGCAAAGTAGTGTTCATTTGACTAATTTCAGCAAAAAGATCTTTCAAGTTCGGGTTTTGACTACTTGACTCTAGTGACGGGTAATCATCATCTTCTGGGTTGTTTTCAGATGTGTTTGCACTCCTTGAATTGGTTGCATGGATGATGTAATTTTGTCATTTGCCGGATGCTTCAAGTAAAAAGTAAGTTATCCATCGAAGTTTTATTAAGTTTGCGAAGCAATTATATAATGAAAAATTAATGGTGGGTATCTAAGCGCAGCTCTAGCATGCTGCCATATCCCAGTTTGCCATCATGTGAATCCCTCAGACTGGTATATATATATATATAATATAGGGCTTGACCTTAACACCCGCCAACCCGCCAAATGGGGGTAGATTTCAGCTGTGGCGGGTAAGACAGCCTCTCCCACTAGCTACTTTGGCAGGTTTAATATAATTTCAGCCTACAGTCAAATGAAAGGTAGCTAAGCTCGTCATAGCACAAAATTACAATCCGATCACAATTCTTTATCGATTAACTTGCAGTTAGTGAAGGCGGGATCAGCGGAATCGTGCTGAATGACACACAACAGAAGCGCTCTCTCGCTTGCGCTCTCTCTCTCTGTTGCGTACGAACAGAATAGTCAAATACACGCACACACAGATGTCAAAATGTCCATTGTGTGGAGTATATGTGTCAGTATATTAAGTACCTGCATTCAGCAGCCCAATTAAATATCTGTATGTCATTAATGTTAATAAAACAACAGAAGATAAATAAATTTTAAATAAACCTGTATCTGAAAAAAGAGTTTAGACCAAGTAATTTACTATTGTATTTGTAATTTGCTAATTTGCTTCTTTGTTCTTTTTATATAGCCTAACAAAAATAACTTATACAATTATAAAATGTATCATATTATTGTCATATTACCCACCCCTTGCACCCGTACATACCAGCTGATATACCATGTAGGCCTAGTCTTGATTTAGGTGGTCAATCTGCATTTGAAAGTTTGAAAGGGTTTTAAATATAGCTAATCAAGTAAAATGACTCAAAATCAAGTAATTTTAGCATGCCAAAGTCAACTTTAAGCATATAAAATGTAATTTCCCAATGACGAAATTATGGCCAGTGAAAATGCTGAGTGGCTAGTAACTTTGGAAAACCAAAAAAAAAGCAAAAACCAAAAATGTTCATGTTCACAAGTACCTGTGCCTTTCCTACCTGTCTAACAGATAAATACAGAAAAAATACAGACATTGAATAAAGTTACCAAACAGTCTGCACTGCATAATTTATAGCCTAAATTAAATATGGATAATCATTATTAAAGCTACAAAAGTTCTTTAGTCAACAGCAGTGATTAATTTTCTCTGTTACCTTTATTCTTCCATTATCTTCACTGACAAATGGCATTAGTGGTTGCTGTCACTTTAAGAGCTGCCGCTGCTGCACATGATGCAGATCTCATACGCATCCCACTTTCTCACAGCTCTTTACTTTCATTTTAAGACTTTATTTAACTCATTCGAGGTTGCTCTTATGAGGATACTCGACAAAAACAATATTTTTAGCATTATTGTGTGTAGTATTGTTCTTTCAAGCATGACAGAGAACTCAATTCTGGCGCATCGTCCATGAGCACGATGTTGCGTGTCTTTCTGTGTGTTGTGTGTGTCTTTCTGTGTGTTGTGTGTGTGTGTGACAGGACATTCACAAACAGTGTGTTCTCTTTTTCTCTTTTGGCATGTTTAAATGGTTTAAAAGTATTTGCATGCATAAGATCATAATCATATTTTGTAATGCTAGACAATGCTAGATTAAATTATTTATGCCCTTTATAACTCCCCTGCACTCTAATGTCTGGTTCGAAGAACTACCCATTCACGATTCTATTGTCTTTTTTCAACTAATGTTAGCACTTCGGCTGGTCTGAGACTTAATCTTCATTATTCTTTTCAAAAGTAACTGTAATTTAATTAGACATTTTTGTCAGTAACTGTAAAGGATTACAGTTATATTTAATTTGTAATAAAAATACGCAAATGAAGAAGAGTGATTTATGATACCTGAAGAGGAATCTCATTTAATTCATTTATATTGATAAAATGTATCTTTTCTCAGTGTTTGTCTCTATAACACTGTTAGTGTGAATATAATTAGATGAATATTAGCTACATTATATCACACAAAGATACTTTTTTGGTAATCTTATATGGGCTACAGAGAGAGTGAAGAGTGTGTCATTGTTCTCTACAGGTCAAGCAGGTGTGGTGTCACAGATGAAGGTTGTGCTGCTCTGGCTTCAGCTCTGAGAGCAAACCCCTCACACCTGAGAGAACTGGATCTGTCATATAATAATCTAGAAGACTCAGGAGTGAAGCTACTCTCTACTGTACTGGAGAATCCTCACTGTAAACTGGAGAAAATGTGGTAAGATCATACATTGACTCTCACATGAAACGGTGTCACTGTGAATTTTGTAATAATTCATGAAGTAACATCAAATTGGAATGAATTTATGAAAATGAAACCACGAAAGACTTTTTTATTAACATTAAAAAAGATTAATAAATACTGCAACAAATGTTATATTCATTGTTAGCTCATGTTAGTTAATACATTAATTAATGTTATTGTAAAGTGTTAATAATATTTTTCAGTTTGAAACATTTACTTTTTTCTCCTGCTGCTTTATGTTCATGTGATTGACCTGTAAATGACTGAACACATGATTTCTGTGTTGGCGTTTCACAAAAACTTAGGGTATGGCATGGTTCCTTCTAGAAATACAACAGTTAAATTCCCAAGTGATTTTTGGTGGATTTTTGACCACATTTTGTGTAGATACAAAATGTGGTCAAAAATCCACCATACTAAAAGAATGGATGGAGTCCACAGAAATGCACAGATTTAACAACAATACAAAATCAGTGCAAATTCTGAAACGGCCCTAAGCCTACACTGTGTCTTAACCAGACATGACACGACATACAAGAAAATGTATCTTTTCCATGTTAATCAGGGTTTTTTTGTACTAACCAGCTGCAACAACAATACGCGACGATTCTATTTTACAAAGTTTCTATTCCTGCGGTGCTGTTGCATTATCATAACACAGTGCAGGATGTGTTATGATAATGTTCTGTGACATAGACCAAGATCCATTGTACATGGTGATTTTAGTTTATGTTATTAGTTTCTCTTTGATAATGAAGTGTCTCTGTTGATCTGAGAGAGTGAAGAGTGTGTCATTGTTCTCTACAGTTTGAGTGATTGTGGTGTCACAGATGAAGGTTGTGCTGCTCTGGCTTCAGCTCTGAGATCAAACCCCTCACACCTGAGAAAACTGAATCTGTATGGGAATAAACTAGGGGACTCAGGAGTGAAGCTGCTCTCTTCTGTACTTGAGAATCCTCACTGCAAACTGGATGAACTGTGGTGAGATCATAAATTCATTTATTCATAAAGTAGCAAAATGGAATCAAATTATTATTGCAATAATTTAAATAATTGGGAGTACATTCATAATATTACATCTGTTTAAATTAAGCGCATTGATTTGTCAAGGCAATGCATGTGGTTTGTTTCTCTAAGACAAACAGGAAAGATAGTTGATGCCTAGTCCTGCCTCCTTTGCCCAGATTGGATCAAACCATCATCATCTCAACCAATAAACATAGTTTTTGGTCATTTGAACCACAATACTATCATGTTTCTTTGGAAGTATGAATAAGCAGAAAGTAAAAGTAGTTGCGTGCCCGTGTATTTGCATGTATGAAAACAAACACAACAATAACAGATTTGAATGAGAACACTTGTATTACAAATCATGACTTTGACATAACAAGAACCAAAAATGAACAGTAACAATAAAGCAATAAAACAATACCACATCGGATAAGTTATTGCAATCTATGTTTTCAAATATGTTGCTACACATTGTACCAGTGCAATCAAATGCGATGCGTTCAGTGAGGAGTACAGCCACAGGACTGCTCTGTTTGGTTGTTATATTGTCTAAATACTTATTTTATAGTTTGTGAAGATCATCTAGATTATTAGTTCAGTTGAACTACTTATATTTCTCTCATTTTGTGTGTATTTTTTAATTTTAATTTTCGTTGCACAAGACAAGTTTCATTGTTTTTTACATTACTTGCAACACTATTTGTTTTTATTCATGTTCAGATTTAAAATATATCTCTGATTAGTCACTTTTGCTTTAGTGTTCTGTTGTAAAACATTTTTTTAAATTAATTTTACTCCCTGGTCTTTTTTGGACACACATTATTAATAATTAAAATACACCTGTATATCTCTAAAGAGTAATATTGTAGTTTTATCTAGAGTATTATTGTAACAAATATCTATAACTTGCTTAGAGATTGTTAAATTTAGACAAAATTTCATCTGAATTTTTAAAACATTTTTAAAAGAAAAAAAAAAATCCAAACTTCAGGAGGTTTTGTGTGAGTTTACAGTGGAAAATACCAATTTTTTGCAGGTGTTTTTTTCTTAAATTCTGGGAAAATAAAATTTACATTAATTCTCAGACAAAATAAAATTTAAATTGGGACTTTCAATGAGCTAAAATTAAACTTCAATTTGTCCTGTTTAAAATGATATATGGCACTTGATGCTGACTGCTAGAATGGGTTAGAAAACCAGAGAAAAGTTGAGGTGAGTCAGGAGCCCAAAAAATCTCTATGTCTTTAAGGGTTAATATAATGTACATATAAGTATTATATAAGCTTTCTATCATTGTTCTCTACAGGTTGAGGGATTGTGGTATCACAGATGAAGGTTGTGGTGCTCTGGCTTCAGCTCTGAGATCAAACCCCTCACATCTGAGAGAACTGAATCTGTCTGAGAATAATTTAGGAGATCCAGGAGTGAAGCTGCTCTCTGTTGGACTGGAGAATCCTCACTGTAACCTTGAGAGACTGTGGTAAGATCATCTCTACAATAAAGTCTTGGAGTAAATATGTATATAGTGCATAAAAAATATACTTTGGTGTAAGCCCCATCCGGCGGTTCAGTGACAGATTCCTGCTTAAACCATTAGATTCTGCTGTCGGTAGAAGGCAGAGACAAAGATTTTACCCAAAAAAGGAAAATTTAGGTTGAAACATATTATCACCCAAAAGAAATTAAAAGTTAAATAAAACAAACAAACTACAAATCAAACAAGATTAGTCCACTTTTAAACAAAATCTTCCTGATAATTTACTCACCCCCATGTCATCCAAGATGTTCATGTCTTTCTTTCTTCAGTTGAAAAGAAATTAAGGTTTTTGATGAAAACATTCCAGGATTATTCTCCTTATAGTGGACTTCAGTGGCCTCCAGACGGTTGAAGGTCAAAATTACAGTTTCAGTGCAGCTTCAAAGGGCTTTAAATGATACCAGACGAGGAATAAGGGTCTTATCTAGCGAAACGATCGGTCATTTTCGGAAAAAAATACAACTGTATGTGCTTTATCAACACAAAATATCGCCTTGCATGTGTCAAAGTCAAAGTCTGCTTTATTGTCAATTCTACCACATGTACAGTACATACATACAGAGAATCGAAATTGCGTTACTCTCAGACCCCCGGTGCATACAGATAACACTAATAGTAGAGCTTAAGAATCTAGATCAATATAAAATATAAGATATAACTATACAATAAGGGGATGTAAAAAAAAAAGACATAATAAAAAAAATATATAAAAATAAATAAATAAAGTTAAATAGAGCAGCGCAAGGCACATGGCAGATAGAGTGCAAACCAGTGAACAAACAGTGCAGATAAAGATTGGCTTATTCATTCTGATTAAAGTGACAAAAGGGCTCAAGAGCAGTTATTATATTTAAATAATAAAATATACAAAGTGACTGGTGCATGTCATCGTATGTTAGTGCGGGGGGGGGGTCATAGTTCAGTGGTGCCTGGGGCAGAAAAGGTACGGGGGGGTAAGTTCGGGAGCGAGTTCAGCTTCCTGACAGCCTGATGGATGAAGCTGTCCTTCAATCTGCTGGTCCTGGCCTGGAGACTCCGCAGTCTCCTCCCTGATGGCAGCAGACTGAAGAAGCTGTGTGACGGGTGGGTGGGATCACTTGCGATGCAGAGGGCTTTGCGACTGAGACGGGTTCCGTAAGTTTCTTGGAGGGAGGGGAGAGAGACACCAATGATCTTCTCAGCTGCTCTCACTATGCGTTGCAGAGTCTTCCGGCAGGACGCATTGCAGGCGCCATACCACACAGTGATGCAGCTCGTCAGAATGCTCTCGATGGTGCCTCTGTAGAAGGTGCACATGATGGGGGGTGGGGCTCTGGCTCTCCTCAGTTTGCGGAGGAAGTAGAGTATGTGCTTCCGTGTTCCGCATTCTTCAAAACGCTTACGCTGGATGTCCTACGCTTCCCTATTCCATTTACGGAAAAAAATTAAACTGCCGCCGCTTTAGTTCCGTAAGTAGAATAGGGAAGGCGTAGTACATACAGTAAGACTAATGATGCTCGACGACACCTTCAAGCCATCCTTGAGCTCACTTATGTTATGCTAAATGCATGAACATAAGTAACTATTCCCTGAAAGAAACATTAAAAATATAAACAGATATGACAGAACTAATGCAACACGTATCACTGCAGATTAATAACTGAGTATCTCCTCAGCAAGCTGATGCGCAAGTGAAAAATCAAAAATAAGTAACAGACGCTCAACACACAATCATCTTCCTTGAAAGAGACTAAATTATCTTACTAGTGCTGATGCTGCTCTCTTCTATTGCTGTCTTTAATCTTAAAATTAGCTGATGATAAATAAAATACATCTCATATCTATTGCTTTAATTGACATGAACTCCATTAAATTTGCATATAGCGCAGGAACGGAAGATTGGATTAAATTCACATTGCGGAGACACATTTATGTGGTCAAGTGTAAATGGAACCATTTTAACAAATCAGATAGCTATCTGATCAGTAAAAACACATAAAGTGACCAGTTGTAAACAGGCCCAAAGAATTCTTATAGATATCATTCAGCATCAGACATAATTAGGCTGCTAGTGTACATGTATACAGTCATACAGTCAGATCAAAAGTGGCACATTTGTTCAGATGACATTTTCTGGTGAATGAACATTTTCTTATTTTGGTCCTACTTACAAAATAAGAAAGTATGACCGTAATTCCGAAGTACAGTATCTACCGGTGCGGTGACTGACAGCCACACATACTCCTCAAAACATTTGATTTATCCGCACTGAGGAGCAGCTGTAATCACTATTATAAATCTGTAGTAGAATTTGATTTCAGAGTTTCAGTATCTGAATATTGTGTTTAGGAGGCAAGAGGACTGAAATGATTTCAGAGAAAACTCACTTTATTCAAATAAAATTTTTTCATTTTTTTCCTCATATTCTCTCTTACCTTATCATCACTTTTAGCTTGAATGTGATCATGAGAAAGTCTTTGTTGGTCTGATCAGAGAGAGTGAAGAGTGTCATTATTTTCTACAGGTTGAGTAAGTGTGGTGTCAGAGATGAAGGTTGTGCTGCTCTGGCTTCAGTTCTGAGATCAAACCCCTCACACCTGAGATATCTGAATCTGTCTGAGGATAATCTAGGAGATGCAGGAGTGAAGCTGCTCTCTGCTGAACTGGAGAATCCTCAATGTAAACTGGAGGTACTGGGGTAAGATAATCTCTACCATACAGACTCTGAGTGAATAAAGATTAATGTGTAGATAATGCATACAAAATATCCTTTGGCGTAAACCCCATCTGGAGAGTCCTGTTTGAACCATCAGATCCTGCTGGCGGTAGAAGGCGGGGCGAGGAGTCTACCCAAAAAGGACAATTTAGATCTAAATACATTATTGTCCCAAAAAGAAAGTAAAACTAACAGTTAAATAAACCAAACAAACTACAAACCAGACATCAGATGCAGGTTACAGTGAAGAAGAGTTTTTTTTTTAAAATAAATGTTTTGATGTAAACCAACTTACCTTGTAATGCTAGTGCAAACAAACCACCCTTGCAAAAGAGTGAGCATTGCCTTAAAATGTGTAGCTCTAAACTGAAAAGAGGGAAGTAATATGTGGTTTTCCTGGACCAGGACTGTCAGGAAATCAGATTTTTCACTACATGATTATCATGGCCAAAATAATTTACGATATCAATATATTTTCCACATCTATAGAAATCTTAAAAAAAAAAATCAGTCATCAATTCATCTTTACTTTGTTTTTTGTTTTTTTATTTATTTTTTAATTTTTTTTAAGAATCACACCATTGCACACAAAAGGAACAATTACACTTAACGGCGACCAGTTTGAAATAACTGTAACACTTTATAACAGGGCTTAAAATAGAACAAAAATCAATTGGTTCACTCTGAACAGAATCAGTATTTTATTTAATGTTTCTGTTTTTGCGTTTCTTTTGTAACATTATCGTTCCAAAAATGGTTTAATTAGAAAAAATACTGATTAATAGCATTATTAAAAACAACAACAACAACAACAACAAAAAACGCTATGCTGGATATTACCTGCCATTTATTTTTATATTACTTGGTGACATATCCTCAGAAAAACTCCTGACATCCAAAATCTAATGCCAGCGACTTACCTATGATGACTTGACAGTTGAGCGTGGGCATATTACTCACATTGAATGTGTCAATGTCAAATTTGCATAGTCTGTACTATTTGAATTAATGATTGGCTGACTGCCAAATTAAAATATTAAACAGAATGATGAAATAACGTTATTAATCAGGTAATGATAATTTTAAATAAGTGTTTCTGTTCAGAATGATTAAACTTGTTTTCGTTTTTGTTTATACTCCTCTTAAAATGTAATAATTTTTGGATTTAGTTTTTGTTCCTTGAACTGGTTTATAATTAGTATACAGTAGCAAAGCACTTATAAATCATTTGTAAACTATTAGTTTATAGTTAATAAATAATTTATAATTGAATATACTATATACAAACAGTGAGTTCTTCATTTATTGTCACTGTAATTAACAATGTGTTGTTGTTTAATTAGCTCATATGTAAAGAATTAGATAATCGTTTAACAATTTATAATTTTCACTTTAGATTAGGTCACGGAAAATCTGAAAGGTCATTAAGTGCTTTAATACAGCCTTAATTGGACATAAATTACATCAGTATTAATAGTTCCTTGAAATGTTTACAAATACATTACGCACACACACACACACTAAAACGTAGTTTTGTTGCGTTTCTATGTTTTATGGAGACTTTCTATAGAAATAATGATTTTATACTGTACAAATTGTTTATTCTATGCCCTAAACCTAACTGATGTATTTTTACTACGTGACCTAATGAGTATTTGTATGTATTTAGTATTGATAGATATTGATCCTACATGACGCATAGTTATTTATTATTATTTTTTTAAGTGGTTATGTTTAGGCTTAGTAGCTGTCATTGTTCTCTACAGATTGAGTGATTGTGGTGTCACAGATGAAGGTTGTGCTGCTCTGGCTTCAGCTCTGAGATCAAACCCCTCACACATGAGAGAACTTGATCTGACTGTGAATAATCTAGGAGACTCAGGAGTGAAGCTGCTCTCTGATCTGGAGGATGATCCACATTATAAACTGGAGAGAGTGTGGTAAGAGTAGTTTTTAAAAATTTTCATCATCATATTTAATTTTAAAGTTCAAATGGCTGTTTTACTCACTGGGAATAAAAGGAAATTGTACCAGGTTCAGTAAGACCACGTGTGTCTGAATATTTTGTCTGAGATCATCAAATAATGAGTCTTAAATTCAGCTTCAGTTTCTCCAGATCTCTGAAGTTTAAACTCTTGTTTAATATGAGTTTACTTCTGCCCATTGTGTTGTGACTGATTGTGAAAATAATATTACTGTTATTTTCAGTTTTGATCCTTTAACTACCCTCTTGAATCGATTTTCCAGTGCATTTGTTTACCTTTATAAATTCCTTAATAAATTAAATAATGCTTTAAATAATAAAAATATTCAATAAATACAATGATGACAGTAGGTGGCGGTAAGTCTTTATGAGTGAATCATCAAGTCAGTCATTCATTCATTATCAAAGCAAGTAGCTTATGAATGGGTCATTACGGAAGCCCTAAGAGGCCATGGATTATAATTATTTTTATTTCTTGTTTTCTCATGATCACAACTCAATTTTCTTGTGATCTCTAGAACAAAACAAAGTTTTTTTCTCGTGATCATGACTTAATATTTTCTCATGATCTCGGCATAAAAGTTGTTTTCTCGTTATCACAACTTAATTTTCTCTAAGTTACACAAATGTGCCAAAAGGTGGCAGTATAGAACCAAATATAACTGATGGGGTGCGGTATATATTCACCTTAATGTGTTAGTTCATATTGGCCCAGATTGTACGAGTTTGGAACAGGGAGAGTGAAGACTTCTTCGTGATCGCTTTAATTTGTGCAGCGTTGTGTGCGTTAAAGAATTAATAATGTTAAATGTTTGGATATGATTAATTTGCTTGAAAGTGTATCTGTTATCGTTACGTTCTAACAATTGAGCGTAATAGAGTTCAGTGTGATTCTAAACTTATTGCGTATTAAAACAAATTTTGATGTCACTGTATAGTAGTATTTTGTTTGCACATTATTGTGCATCTTTAAGATGCCATTTTAATCATCACCGTTTCAGTGTTAGTTTACCTCACTGTCAATGTATATTGATAAGAAAAATGATTTATAGCCTATGTAATGATGTTTAGCAGTCTATCATTTAATTCAGTGATAGTGTGTTATATATTGTATTTTCTACATTTCTTTGTAGGAAACCAAACACATACACATAAACACTCTTCTCAAACAGCATCCCAACAAAGATTGAACTTAGCTTAATCAACTGGATTAAAGTTTTGTTTTTTGGAAATCTGTGGAGTATTCCACCTCTTTTTAATGGAAGAGCTAGGAGGAGGAAGACATAACACACATGATATCACAGCCTATCCTACATGAAGTATAAAAATAACAAACACATTATGTAATATAATTTTATTTCAAATGAATGAGGAAAATAAAGTGGATTTAATCCAAGCAGCTCTAAATGTTTGTATAAAGGTTATAGAATAATCTGGCATCCTTCTGAAGGCACTCTGCCTGTGCTTGAGGTGTTGAATGCTCTGTTGATAATTTAAACGTTAATTACACAAATAAAATGTTTAGCGTACATTGATTGAACAGTGATTGATTAGCCTATATTTATTTCTTTATTGTCAACTTCATTATTAAGCTAAGTAAACATTTTGCTGAAATATCCAAAATATATAAGAGCACATTATTTATCCGTTGATCAGATGCGTGTGAAAGTCGTGTTCGTTACTATAGCAACAGGAGAATCTGGGTGGTGTGTTTCAGAATCAATCATTGTAAAAATAACTTTTCTGTCAAGATGATGAGAAAATCATGATCTTGAGAAAACAACTTTTCTTATCTTGAGATGACAAGAAAATTAAGTCGTGATCACGAGAAAACAAGATAGAAAAAATAATGATAACCCATGGCCGTTTAGGGCCTCTGTAGGTCATTGAATCATTGATGATTTGTTCAAAGCTGCAGATTCGTTCATGAAACAGTTCTGCAGTGGCTTTCGTTGCAAAATAGAGCAAAAATACTGACAATACTGTTTAAAATGTACATCACTTAATATTACCCTTTTGTTTGTTGAATTGTTCTATAACATCAATGTCACATTTGAAATCGACTGGATATTCGAGAAACATTGCTTTCTAGCTCATATAATAATGATCAACATTAAACTGATAGAAATACATGCTCAGTTTAAATGTTATTTTAAGATGGAGTAGAATTAAATGAATGGCAAAACTCAGCATTTTGTTTGCATACCCTAGTTTAAGATCCACTGCTGGATATCAGCCTGAACTTTAATCACAGATTTAGTCACAGCAAACGGATACTATTGAGTTCGTGACAGAACACAGACTGACTGAATGACACTTTCCTTTAAGTAGAAAATCTCAAATGAAGGTCGCTGAACTCCAGCTGACTTGTCTGTGTTTTCAAATCATCCGCTTTTCTTCTTCAGTGTAGAGAGACAGCGTGTGCATGGTTGCCAAATTGCAAAAATGAAGTAAAACGTGCTCTTTTAACAGAAAAGCTATGATTTGGGGTTTAAATTGTTGAAATCTGGCAACTGTAAGCATAAAAGTTCCTCCTTTATTCGACAAAAACAAAAGGTGATTTTAAAAGAGTGATTTTGGTCAAGTTTTTAGTTGTTTAGCCACATTTCAGTCTCGTTTTTTTTCGTCAATGATATTGCATGTGTTGATATAGTCACAGTTGTTTAATAACTTCGGTGTTGTCTCTCATCGTCTTGTCTTAGTCATGGAAAAAAAGGTAGTCAACAAATATTTTTTATCATAGTTTTCATTAACGAAATTTAACACTGGTTAAAAGCTATATTATCATGTTTGAGAATGAATTGATATAGCTTATCTAGTTAGTGCTAAGTTTTCTTGTGAAAAGATGTGACAGATGTATCTGTGAGATGTGTCTCATACTACATATGTGACTGTTGTGTGTTTTATTTTAGGACTTTCTAGTATTAGATGACAGTCAGATCTTCTGATGATCATCTGATGGTGAATAAGGATCCACTAGAGACTCACAGTCAACAGAATCAACAGAGACTGAAGATACTGGGATTTCACTGTAATAAATTAAGACTTTATTTAGATTTCAACAATCCTCTGACATTTTACTTGTGTAAACACACAGTGTAAATTCAATAAATGGAGCCATTCCAAGAGGGTCCTCACACCATCAGTGCTCAGACCCTAAAAAGGTTGGAGTTTTGTTACAGAGAAAATACAAAGCCTGAATATGCTTGTATTTGTTTTGTTCCAGCAGAGGGAGACAAAGACCAATTTGTCATTTTTCATGATTATGAAAAATAAGAAAAGAAAAAGAAAAACATTCATGGTCACTTTTGGACTACAATCAATGGAAACTTGAGTGTGTACATTATATTTTCAATGATAGTTGTATTGCATGTGCATTAATGTATTTCGTTTTTAAAAGTATTTACAAGTAAAATGGATGACATATTTAAGAATAGGTTGCAATTCGTTTTAACACTTAGAAATTGTGAAATCTCATACCAAAAGAAAGATGAACAGGGACATTCAAAAAATAAATGCACAATAGGATTGTGACAGTTCAGTAAACAATATGGCAATGTGCAATGTTAACTTTCATTTTTAACTGAAAGGGTGAGCGAGTCAATTAACGGCTGAAAGAGAAATTGAGGCGAGTTTGATTTCACCAATGAAGTGAAAAGAGGATATGTCACCAGTGTATGATGGCTTGGCTCATGAGAAGGTTGTTAAGTGAGAGTGAAGGATATGGGTTACCGTGTGGAGTGGAAAGATGGACACTTGTTGAACTGATGCTTCCCATGCAAGCTTTCTGGTGTGAAGCAGAGTCTGACGATTATATAGTGACACACTTCTAAGACCGGCTGTTTTTGGGGAGCTGTTCACAAGAGTTCAAGGCCTGTTACCTTCCTTCCTGAAGCCTAATGAGCTCCCAGTACACTCTCCAGTTGCTTTCCCGTCCGCCAAATTGGTCAGTGTGCCCCAACGCATCAATCTCACACCAACACACGCTCTTTCACATCCACACATTGGTTTATTACTTATCTGTACTTACTGATTGTTTAATGTTTTTTAGTTTAAAGGGGGTGGTTCATTGCAATTTCACCTTTTTAACTTTAGTTATTGTGTAATGTTGCTGCTTGAGCATAAACAGTATCTGCAAAGTTACAGCGCTGAAAGTTCATTGCAAACAGAGATATTGTCTTTTAAAGTTATGGCAGTTTAAGGCCTACAATTACGACCAGTTTGGACAACAACAAGCTTCTTCCCGGGTTGGTGACATCATAAACCCTGCAATTAACAGAAACACTGCCCCTGTGAACACAACAAAGTGGGCAGGCCATGTCGCATACATACAAGTCTTCTGTGTTTGGGCTTCCTAGGGACGCTGGACTTCGGAAACAATGTTATAAAAAAATTTGCTGCACATTTTACGGAAGACAGCTTCCAGAATCTACACAAGTTCAATTCTGGATTTGCACAAAGGCTATTACTGAAAGATGAAGCAGTTCTCACTTAAAAAAGCAGAAGCTGCTGTTTATGGGCCCCAAATTGTAAGTATGTTTTATTGTTTATAAAGTTATATCATTTCTGGGATGTAAACAAAGACCAACACGGTTTGGCTTCGCTAGCCAGTTAGCTAAATTCTATTTCATACTTCTTCAACAAATGCCTACAAACATCAACAAACTTCTATGTAATCACACCTGCGAACTTCTGTTGGTGTTTGTTGGCATTTCTTTTCTCAGTGTACAGCATTGTTTCATTACGGCTTTTATGTTGTGTTTACCTAAATGCTCGTTCATGTTATAAATTAAACGATACCTTTACAAAAATGCTACTACTCAGTTATGTATTCAGCTACAGTAAAGCTTTAATCAGGATAACACTGTTGTAACAGAGTGAAACATCTGTAACAGTGGTATACACATTCTTGTAAGAATGGAATGATGTAGTTATACTACGAGGCATTAGAGGGCAAATTACTTTTTGTACATCTTCAGGGCTATATGAATTCTTGTCTTAAAAAGGCGGGGTTGTCTCTTAACTTGAAGAAGTGCAATTTCATCAAGCCATCAGTGACATTTCTAGGGCATGTCATTTCTGCAGAAGGAGTTAAGACCGATCCTGAGAAAATATCGGCTGTTCAATCATTTCCGGTACCTGCATCAGTCAAAGAGGTCCAGAGATTTCTGGGTCTATCAGGTTGGTACCATAGGTTTATTGAAAAATTTTCTGAGAAAGCTGCTCCACTTCATGCTCTAAAGAAAAAAGGGTCAAAATGGATCTGGTCTGAAGACTGCCAACGAGCCTTTGAGATAATCAAACAAGATCTCATTAGTGCTCCGGTTTTAATCTCACCTGATGTTAACCGTGCTTTCAAAGTTCAGACAGACGCCAGTGAGAATGGGTTGGGAGCCGTTTTAACTCAAGAAGACGGAGGCCAAGAACGAGTGGTGGCATATGCCTCCCGACTTTTGAAGGGAGCAGAGAAAGCATAT
>RJVU01020020.1:0-13025 GCA_003731715.1 Anabarilius grahami
CAGACGCCAGTATCTCAAATCCCAGCCTGAACTTTTCTCCTGGTGTGATCAGTGAGTATAAACTTCACACTCAATTTGAACAACATCAGTTTAAAGGTGCCCTAGATTCAAAAATTGAATTGACCTTGGCATAGTTGAATAACAAGAGTTCAGTACATGGAAAAGACATACAGTGAGTCTCAAACTCCATTGTTTCCTCCTTCTTATATAAATATACATATTCTTATATACATTTGTTTAAACGACCTCCGAAGAACAGGTGAATCTCAACATAACACCGACTGTTTTACGTAACAGTCGGGATCATTAATATGTACGCCCCCAATATTTGCATAATGCCAGCCCATGTTCAAGGCATTAGACAAGGGCAGCCAGTATTAACGTCTGGATGTGCACAGCTGAATCATCAGACTAGGTAAGCAAGCGAAAAATGGCAGATGGAGCAATAATAACTGACATGATTCATGATATCATGATATTTTTAGTGATATTTGTAAATTGTCTTTCTAAATGTTTTGTTAGCATGTTGCTAATGTACTGTTAAATGTGGTTAAAGTTACCATCGTTTCTTACTGTATTCACAGAGACAAGAGCCGTCGTTATTTTCATTTTTAAACACTTGCAGTCTGTATAGTTCATAAACACAACTTCATTCTCTATAAATCTCTCCAACAGTGTGTAATGTTAGCTTTAGCCACGGAGCACAGCCTCAAACTCATTCAGAATCAAATGTAAACATCCAAATAAATACTATACTTACGCGATTAGACATGTGGCATGACGAACACTTTGTAAAGATCCATTTTGAGGGTTATATTAGCTGTGTCAACTTTGTTTATGTTGTTTAAGGCAAGCGCGAGCTCTTGGGGCGTGGAGCACGAGATTTAAAGGGGACACCCTAAATCGGCTCATTTCTAATGATGCCCCAAAATAGGCAGTTAAAAAAATTAATAAAAAAAAATCTATGGGGTATTTTGAGCTGAAACTTCACAGACACATTCAGGGGACACCTTAGACTTATATTACATCTTTTAAAAAAAAGTTCTAGGGCACCTTTAATGTTAGCAGCAAAAAGCATCAAATCTCCCATAGAAACCACAATCTGATGGCAATGGTAGACCAGAGTGGACACTTGGGTAAAGTTAGTTTTATATTCGCACATTCGGACATCCGTATTGTTTTAATGGCATATTTACTTGTGAATGATTAACAAGGATATTGAATACTTGCCTATTTTGATCGACTGTGAAAAATGTTGTAAGTTGACAATCGTTGGTTGTCAATATCATGTCGTTGCTTAAAATTCGCAAACATTAATTTATTGCACATTTATTGGAAAGTCTGAATTTATCAGAAGTCCGAATGTGCGAATATAAAACCAACTTTACCCAAGTAGAGTGGACCAGAGTCAAAGGACTCTCTTTTTCATGTTTTCTTTATTAAGTTGAAAATTGGAATATATTTCAACAAATTTCTGATAATTTACAGGTGTGACAATACTTGTATGTTTCTGCCTCATTAGACACATTTATGTTGTTGTTTATTGTAATGCAATATCAATGCCATAGAAACCAATGCGGATATTCCAGAAAATGAAAAAGTGCCACAGGACAAGCTGAAGTGGAAGGTCAATCATTTAGATCAGATTGAGTCTGGATACACAAATAATTAGATTTGGAGTGACCGTGAACGAATAGTTAATTGTTTCCTATTAGCCTAGTAAACTAGCCTCCATAAACACACAAAACAAACCCCACAAACAAATGAAATAAATGATTATACAGGAAAATATATTAATAGTATTTTATGTAGATTGCATCCAATACATTACACATTCAAGAAAGTATTTGCAATCATTTTGTAAAAGGTGTTTTTTGCATGTTTAAACTGCATTGACACAGTTTTGACCAGCCTTCGAGTGCCTCAAAAAAAAAAAAAAAAAAAAACTGAATCTTGATTATAGAGGTGCTAAAAGAACATGGATACACCATGAAGGAAGAACTTGGACGAGGGGCTTCAGGAATAGCGTTTCTGGTGGAAGATGGAGACGGAGATCTTTATGTGGTCAAACAGATGAATTCCAGAGATGTAATAATTTACTGAATCTTACTGAATATTGAGCACAAAAGTGACAATTTTCTCTCCAATAAGAGTGTCGCTTAAATGGAAGGTTTTTTCTTCTTCTTTCTTCTTCCTTTTAGGCGGAGGAGCAGAAAACTGTCAAAAATGAAGTTGAGATCCTGAGAACTCTGAACTTTGGATATATTGTCACTTATGTGAATTCATTTGAAGGTTGTTTTTTTTTTTTTTTGTCCTTTTTACACTAATGTTTATTTTTTTCGAAATAAAAGTGATAGTTTTTGTTGTGTTTCTTAAAAATTAAATTGAACTACTCGCCACGATAGTGATAACGATGGGATAGCACAATTAATAAACAAAAAACATCAGTATAGCTTTTGGAAAATGAAGCTATTTTAATACATTCAAAGTTAAATTATTCTCTGACAGGATGTTCATTTATTCAGATAAAGAAGCGGGACGCATTTATATTGTGATGGAGTATTGTGAAGGAGGCGACCTTTCAAAAATCATGGAAACGCAGAAAGAAGAATGTTTTTTTGAAGAAAAACAGGTGAGTTTCTTAGCAGACATTCATACATACTGTACATTTTATTCTCTATCCTTTAAACAACCCTCACATAAACTTTTCAATATTTTAGATTGAAAAACATGATTTAGTATGATATGACCCCAAAAATGCAATTCTTGTGGGGACATTATACAAAACACACACACACACACACGTTAGGTTTACATGTCTTATGGGGACATTTAGATGTAATGTTTTTTATACTGTGCAAACTGTGTATTCTCTCCCATTATACTAACCATACCCCTAAACCTACCCATCTCACAAAACTTTCTGCATTGTTAGATTCTCAAAAAATATAATTATGCATGATTTATAGGCTTGTTTCCTCATGGAGACCAAAAAATGTCCCCACAAGGTCAAAACTGATTGGTACTTGTGGGGACATTTGATCCCCATAATGTAGGGAAAACCAGGACCACACAAACACAATCACTGACTCACACACTGGGATTTCTCCATGTGTGTAGATCCTCGACTGGCTGGTTCAGATTTGTCTGGCTCTGAAGTATCTCCATGAGGAGAAAATTATTCACAGAGATATTAAACCTCAGGTATGCACTGATAAATCTCAATAAATCATATGACAAAGTCAAATCTGTAAGACTCATGAGATTTCTGTTGTCATTGTAGAACGTCTTTCTGACTGAAGATGGTTACGTCAATCTAGGAGATTTTGGATGCTCAACAGCATTGGAAAGGTAAACAAAAAGCAGTAATGGGAACAAAATTAAAATTCTTGGCCAAAAGGAAAAGTCCTGGACTGTTATAGGTTTGAGTTTACATTGTTTTTCCTTTGCAGAGCTGATGAATATGCTAATTCAGTTGTGGGTGCAAAGCTCTACGTCAGCCCAGAAGTTTATCAGAAGAAATATAATTCCAAGAGGTATGCTTTTGGATAACTGAATGTATATAAAATATTGATATGTTCAGCATTATAAAATTGTAATTAAAATGAGAATTTCCTTGATAAGATCTTTCCATGAAGGTTTATTTAGAGACACATTATTTGGCGGTGATTACTGGTTCCCACATGCTTTGCATATGGCTGGATATGAAGAATAAATATTGAAATTAAGTGTTATTTTATGTGTTTTTGAGTGAAAGAAAAACTGTTAATGTTTAATGTTCAGTTATATTTGAAATTTGAAAGATTTTCTATGATGTTTTTAGCATTACCGTTGTGCAGAAGAGTAGAGCTTATGGTTAGGTTGTGGATTGTGTTCATACAGTTATGCATGTTGCTTTGTTCATTGAGCTATAGCTTTGCTAATGCAAGTGCACCAACAAATTTCTTCACATTTTACTAAACAATTGATTCATTGTGTTATAGACTAATCTTGTAAAATCCCCAATTATTCAGATTCCATTAAAGAAACTAAGCCTTAAAAAAAAGTCAAACATAATATTATATTTTTAAGTAGATAGCACATAACATTTTCCACAGTGTAGGCCTACACATACTTCTTGATTTTCATTGTCATGCATTGGCTGTTTCAGTGACATATGGTCATTGGGATGGTTGCTCCATGATCTCTGCATGCTTGATGTGTGGGTGAGTATCTATTTATTTTCCCAGAAAGCAAATGCCAAAAGGGTCAAATAATAAAAGATTAAATAACTCAAAACAGGAAATTCAAATGAGTAAACTCTACAAATCAGTGTGTTGTGTACAAATATATTACAAAAATATTACTTGATGGGTCTGTTTCAGTTACCTTTATAATCTATAAATGCAGAGCTCAGTGCTTTTTTGTGGTACACAGCAAAACCCCCAGTGTTAAAGGGTTAGTTCACCCAAAAATGAATATTCTGTCATTTATTACTCACCCTCATGTCGTTCCACACCTGTAAAACCTTCGTTCATCTTCAGAACACAAATTAAGATATTTTTGATGAAATCTGAGAGGTATATGACTCATCCATAGACAGCAATATAATAAACACTTTCAAGGTCCAGAAAGGTATTAAAGGGTGGGTTCACACTTGCTATGTTTGGATCGATTAAAACAAACCCTGGTGCGATTGCTCGGTTAGTGTGGTTCATTTGAACATATGTGAACGCTGCCATCCGAACCCTGGTGCGCACCAAACAAGCAGACCGAGACCGCTGAAAAGATGGGTCTCGGTCTGCACTGAAAGACATAGTTTCTGGACCTTGAAAGTGTCAGTTAAAATGCTGTCTATTGACGAGTCATATACCTCTTGGATTTCATCTTAATTTGTGTTCTGAAGATGAACGAAGGTCTTATAGGTGTAGAACGACATGAGGGTGAGTAATAAATGACATCATTTTTATTTTTGGGTGAACTTAGCCTTTAAATGAATACTCTCATACCTGGTTTCACAGACAGCAAGCTGAACTGCATAAAAAGTTTTCTATTTTTCATTGAAAACGGTGTCATGTAGATGGCCCTGTGGTTTTAAGTTGTGTTTTGTACTGTTGCCAGTGAAGTTTACTTTGTCTTTATTCATTTGTTACCATGGTTTTTGATTTGCTCTCATGTGTCACACCTGTGTCCAGATCAGGAGTGTCTAAACTCGGTTGTGGAGGGCCACTGTTGTGCAGGGTTTAAGGAAAATAAACCATAAATTCTCAGTTCCTTAACTGAGCAATATCAATATAAAGACAGACAAAGAAATAAATAAATAAAGTACCCACCAGCCCCGATAACAAAATTCAAACAAACACCTAAAACAAATCAATTTACAACGAAACCAAACAACAAATAATACAACAAACAAAACAAAAGAAACTTCAGTCTAACTATGGAAGGCCAAAAACACGTGAATTTTAACGTCAACGCGTTAAATATGTATGGAAGGCCAAAAGGGTCAAAAACACGTGAACTTTAACATGTCAACAACACGTTAAATACGTGTATTTCACGCATATTTAACGACATGTTAAATACACGTGAAATACACGTATCAACGCATTAAATACGTGTATTTGACGTGTATTTCACGCGTTAAAAATCTGTTTGAACAGGTCAGTATCATTGGCTGCTGAAAACTTGGGTCAAACCATTTCTGTGAGCTTAAGGGGTGTACCATTCATTTACTAGGATGCCACCATTTAACAAGCTAGATCAGCTTATTCAGCCCTTTTATTTTGTCTTTTTTATATAACCTAAAGAAATAACATATTTAAATTGCCGTTTTATGAAAAAATGTATTTAATTTTTCCACTTATGCCGAAAACAGATACTCCCTGATTATGTAGTTCTTATGAAAGTTGCATTTCTCTCCAAAGACGTGTCCTGCGGACGTTAGAGATTTGTCAACTCAAAATTATGCAGAAAATGAGAGTATGGATGTGCATGAATTAATAATGATCTATTTGCTTAAAATGTGACTTTCATAGAGCAGTATCATGACATTATGTCCGCTTTTAAGCATTCTCTGTGACGACATGAATGGCTGTGTGCATTGACCTTTTTGCCAAGTTAAAAAAAAGGCTGATACAGTAAAAAGTGCTCAAAATGTGGCTTTCGTTAGGGCAATGCGTCATATTTATGGACTTATGTCCTTTTTAAAGAATGTAACTCTGTGGCTGCCAAGAAATCACGCTGGGTAATGGAATCGGTGTGTATTGTCATAATATCACGTTTAATGGTTCAAGAAAAAAAAAAAAAAAAAAAAAAAAANAAAAAAAAAAAAAAAAAAAAAAAAAAACATTGGCAGTGGCACAGTAAAAATGCTAATAATGTGGTTTGTTAGGGCATGCAGGCTATATTTATATTGTTCTAAAAAATACTGGAACTGTAAAATGTAGGCCTACAAAAAAGTGTTAATTTTTATTTTTGCTGCATTGTACCATTGAACAATTAAACACAATCAATGGTTTAGAACATTTAATAATTATTGCACAGACCCCAACTGGCCAACAGATAAGTCTAAAAATAAATGATGCTCGATCCGACTCGACTCATGATGATCTCTTGCTCACGACATGAAATTTCTACTGTATACGTGTTGGTAGCCATTAAAAATGAAACCAAATACGTTTTATTTATGTTTAAATAGGCCTATTATAATGTTATTTTTTAATATTTGATTATGAAAAGTGAACTGCATGACTAAGATCAAAACATCATAAGATATATTGTACGCAATATGTCGGGAGACATGGAGTGGGTCAGATATGATTTTGACCACTTCATTAAGTTTTGTTTTGTAGAAAGCCTTTCATTTTATTGTCAGTAAATGTAAGGGCATTGTTAAAAAAATGGCATAAGTGGAAAAATTAAATCTATTTTTTCATAAAACGGCAATTTAAATATATTATTTATTTAGGTTATATAAAAAAGCCAAAATAAAAGGGCTGAATAAGCTGATCTAGCATGTTAAATGGTGGCATCCTAGTAAATGAATGGTACACCCCCTTAAGCTCACAGAAATGGTTTGACCCAAGTTTTCAGCAGCCAATGACACTGACCCGTTCAAACAAATTTTTAACACGTGAAATACACATCAAATACACGTATTTAACGCGTTGGTATTTAGCGCATATTGAAATACTCGTTAAATACATGTGAAATACACTTATTTAACGTGTTGTTGACGTGTTAAAATTCACGTGTTTTTGGCCCTTTTGGCCTTCCATAGTGTGTGTTTTTTTTGTTCTTGTCATCCACAACTGGCCTTTTAAGTGTATTAACTTTGTCTGTAGGCTACAGCAAAATACAGTATGGCATATAGCAGTAAACACAATTAAACCAGACAAAATATAACCATTTAGCCATTAAAAACAAGAAAAAAAATCAAGAAAAAAAAAAAAAAGAGTCAGACATGCAAATCTCATGGTCTCGCGAATCCAGCCGCTTCACTTCTGAAATGCTTCTGGTGTGAGTTGACACCTCGTAGAGGACAGAACAAAACCTTGCCGGAGCCGTAACGCGCCGCAGACGCCTGCAGTGTAAACGAGGCTTAATAGCTAACGTTAAGGTAAATTCCTTGCGCTAAGGCAGTTTGGCGTGACTTGCCTGGAACGCTACAATCATCTACAACATGAAACAATCATTTTAATCCAAATATGAATTAAGTTCATTTCCCACAAACACTCACCCACATTCTAAATTTATAATTCCCTCTTGTCTAAAAGCCTTTAAAGATGACAAAACATACCTTTCCAGAGGAGTGAGGGAAATACACGACCCACACAAACAGGTCACATCAGTGCAATGCCACGAGGAACTAAACTCTCATCTGTGTCTATATAATTACGTGATTACCTGACCTACCAACCCACCACGCACTCCACGCACCATTCTTAAAGAGGCCATGCTACTACATATACAGGTGCTGGTCATATAATTAGAATATAATCAAAAAGTTGATTTATTTCACTAATTCCATTCAAAAAGTGAAACTTGTATATTATATTCATTCATTACACACAGACTGACATATTTCAAATGTTTATTTCTTTAAATTTTGATGATTATAACTGACAACTAAGGAAAATCCCAAATTCAGTATCTCGGAAAAAATGAGAATATTGTGAAAAGGTTCAATATTGAAGACACCTGGTGACACACTCTAATCAGCTAATTAACTCAAAACACCTGCAAAGGCCTTTAAATGGTCTCTCAGTCTAGTTCTGTAGGCTACACAATCATGGGGAAGACTGCTGACTTGACAGTTGTCCAAAAGACGACCATTGACACCTTGCACAAGGAGGGCAAGACACAAAAGGTCATTGCAAAAGAGGCTGGCTGTTCACAGAGCTCTGTGTCTAAGCACGTTAATAGAGAGGCGAAGGGAAGGAAAAGATGTGGTAGAAAAAAGTGTACAAGCAATAGGGATAACCACACCCTGGAGAGGATTGTGAAACAAAACCCATTCAAAAATGTGGGGGAGATTCACAAAGAGTGGACTGCAGCTGGAGTCAGAGCTTCAAGAACCACTACGCACAGACGTATGCAAGACATGGGTTTCAGCTGTCAAGCCACTCTTGAACAACAGACAGCGTCAGAAGCGTCTAAAGACAAAAAGGACTGGACTGCTGCTGAGTGGTCCAAAGTTGTGTTCTCTGATGAAAGTAAATTTTGCATTTCCTTTGGAAATCAGGGCCCCAGAGTCTGGAGGAAGAGAGGAGAGGCACACAATCCACGTTGCTTGAGGTCCAGTGTAAAGTTTCCACAGTCAGTGATAGTTTGGGGTGCCATGTCATCTGCTGGTGTTGGTCCACTGTGTTTTCTGAGGCCCAAGGTCAACGCAGCCATATACCAGGAAATTTTAGAGCACTTCATGCTTCCTGCTGCTGACCAACTTTATGGAGATGCAGATTTCATTTTCCAACAGGACTTGGCACCTGCACACAGTGCCAAAGCTACCAGTTCCTGGTCTAAGGACCATGGTATCCCTGTTCTTAATTGGCCAGCAAACTCACCTGACCTTAACCCCATAGAAAATCTATGGGGTATTGTGAAGAGGAAGATGCGATATGCCAGACCCAACAATGCAGAAGAGCTGAAGGCCACTATCAGAGCAACTTGGGCTCTCATAACACCTAAGCAGTGCCACAGACTGATCGGCTCCATGCCACGCCACATTGCTGCAGTAATTCAGGCAAAAGGAGCCCCAACTAAGTATTGAGTGCTGTACATGCTCATACTTTTCATGTTCATACTTTTCAGTTGGCCAAGATTTCTAAAAATCCTTTCTTTGTATTGGTCTTAAGCAATATTCTAATTTTCTGAGATACTGAATTTGGGATTTTCCTTGCAGTTATAATCATCAAAATTAAAAGAAATATACATTTGAAATATATCAGTCTGTGTGTAATGAATGAATATAATATACAAGTTTCACTTTTTGAATGGAATTAGGGAAATTAATCAACTTTTTGATGATATTCTAATTATATGACCAGCACCTGTATATAGCCCTGTGTTTGTTCCTTTCTTTGTCAGATCTTGTCATTGGCACAGTGGTTGTTCTGTGCGTCAGTCTGAGTCTTTATTTTTATTTTATTTTTTTAACCAGATTCTTTTTCCTTTTGTTTCCTCCACAGGCCGATAACGTGCAGCGCCACATACTTCATGCTGTCAGTATGGCAGGAAACCGCCCTCCCATCTCAGAGAGATACTCAGAGGAACTTCGGGAATTAATCAGTCAAATGCTCAGTCGTGACCGTAAAGACAGACCTTCAGCTGAAGAGATTCTAGCTAAACCGTTCCTGACAGATGCAGTAGACAGAAACAGCAGAATTCCAGAGGCACTGCTACAGAGTTTTGTGAAGTCTATCACCGCCTTTGATGAGGCCTACAACAAGCACTATAAAGACTTTGAGGTTTTAGTTAGTGAGTGGGGAAGAATAACAGATTCGATGGAGTCTGCACATTACAGCGCCACAGCGGGGAGTCTGTCAGGTTCAGTGATCGGAGCAGCTGGAGGAATCACTGCATTAGTTGGTGTAATTTTGGCACCGTTCACTCTTGGGGCGTCTCTGATTGTTACTGGTGTTGGTGTTGGAGTAGGAGTTGCAGGTGGAGTAACAGGTGCTGCATCCACCATTACTAACACTGTACAGCAAAAATCATTCAGAGAGAGTCTTGAACAAATTCAGCAGAAGTATGAATCTGCAAGCGAACCAATTCTCACACCACTGAATACACTGAGAAAGGTTCTGAGAAAAATCTCAAAGTTCAGTGTTTTTTTCGGCAGCTCAGCTTTTGACAATGTGCAAATATCATGCAATTTAGGCAGAAGGAATGTTTTGTGTGCCGCAAAACTCATGAATTTGGGTCTGTTGGCAAATGTTTGCAGAATTGCTACTCAGACTGCAAGAGTAGGGCGAGTTGTAGCAGAAGCAGTCTCAGGAGTGTTAAGTGGACTGTTAGTCATACTTGATGTCCCCTTCATAGTGATGGATTCTGTAGACATCCACCAGATGAGACAGGGAAAAGTAGATGATCCAGAAAAGGTCCGATCCAGTGTGCTTAAATCCATTGCAGAGATGAGGAGAACACATAATGAGCTTTGCAATGTCCAGAAGGAAATACAAACAACAAGAGAGGAACTAAAAGACTATATAGATTTGGCCAGGGGTGACAGAGAAACAGACAATGATTTAAATAGTTTAAACATATAGATACCTTGACCATCAGGGTCACCGTGATTTTGTCAAGTAAGACATGTTCCTGAATCAACATTTTTATTGATCTTGGAAAAACATTCCAAACAACCAATCAGATTTGAGGGACAAGTTTACCCTTTATGTCAAGATTAGGCTTGCAACCAGGGTTAGGTGCTTCTACATCAGTGTTATTCACCTATATTTTTGGGTATAGTTATGGGTGGGATTAGGTTTAGGGGTAGGAATAGGGTTAAGACTAAGTTTTCAGACTGGAATGGTGTTCCAGGATCAACAAAATATGTTGAACATGTCTTACTTGAAAAAATCACGATGACCTTCCAGTCAAAGAATCAGACATTATACATGAGCATGAGTGAAGGGAAAAAAATTTAGCTTTTGTAGAAATCCAAATATTTAATATGTTGCTCCAGAACAACCATAATTAATGTTTATAAAGTGCCTTTTACACACTGGTTGTTTTAGTACAATTATGCATCAAAGTAATTTTTTTACATTTTAATTTTACATTTTAATTTTGAATTTTAGTTAATTTCATCTATACAGCAGCTCTGGAGAAAGGTGACGTCACTGTCCAGCTCAGTTCAGTTCTCATTCAATAGTGTCAATGCAGGCATATCAGTAGTATTGTTGAATATTAAGTGACCCCAAACTTCATCAGGTGACAGAATGGACAAAAAAAGAAAAGAAAACATTATACTCAAGTGTTTCCTATTAAATAGAGGTGTAGGTTTGATTATGAATTATAGCATTTATGGATTAGTATTGATTTACATGTACTTATCGGGGTGTGTTTTAAAATTGTTTTTAGTGATATGTGGGTAAATGTATTAAAGTCAAACCCGTAGCTAAACAATTGAAAGACAAAAACAATACAGTTATTCTGATATATATGAGAATATTCTTATAAGAAAGTGTGCTTAAGTTTAAAGAAAAATAATGCAATAGGACACAGTATATAGTAGTATATACAGTATATATTATACAATAAGCACATTTAAAGTATATTAACAAATATTAGACAGCACTCTGTTAAAACTGAATCCTTTATTTTTCATGTGCTTTAGAATGTCAATATATCAAAATAAATGTACTTCTTTAAAGCACTACTAAACTATTTAAAATGCACATTTAACTTAAACTAACATATTACAAAGTGCATTTTTAAAAAGCGCACTTAAGAAACAGTAATGAAGGTGTATTTTCTTTAAGTGACCTTTAATTTTAGTAATATTATCTGCAAGTAAACTTAAAAAAACAAACCCAAAAAAAAAAACATGTTTGTACATATACTTTATCATATATGTCTCCAGCAAACAATGTAATAAAGTCAGTCTGGTTAGTAATAAGTGAAGATGTAATGCTGTTTGTGGAATTGTTTAATCCTCTGCTGAGATCTTGACAGATTTAATGTATTTTATCTTCAGATGATTTCATCTAATGCTGTGGCTGAAGAAAGTTATAGTTTGTTTCTCTTTTTTTCAGTAATGCTGCTGGTTAACAGCAGGTGTTCATCACTAATGCTCAATCATCACTTAATTAATCACTTAATTTCTGTTTCTTATTAACTGCAACTCTGCTTCAGGTGGTGTCATTTAGCAATCTGTAGTGAGGACACAACAAAAGGACCAGTAATTTTAACATTGAGGGTTTTGCTGGGTGGCTCTTTAATGGTCTTAGAGGGTCTGTTCTTGACCACACCTCTGGTCTTGATTGGTCATGGTCTTGGATGTCCGTGTCTGCAGATTCAGTGTTGCTTGTCGGTTGAGTCTCGTAAGGTGGTTTGCAAAATTTAAATCGAATCAAAAATATTTTACAAGCCATAAGTAATTTGTAGAGACTTCCGATTCACTAACTCCTGTCATTTTATGGAATAAAGTTTCAATAAATTGTGGAGCTGAAATTTTTATGATTATTAAAACACTGTGTCACATGGGTTTGGAATGATGTGAGAGTCAAAAGTTTGACCATGTTCTTGTGTAATTCTGGGGATAATAATAGATCTTTTTCACAGATGAGTAAAATTACTGAAAGTCTGGAATGATTCACAACATACAAACATTTACTCTCGTCTGATGTCTGATATGATGAAAACTGATGATGATGCTTCGTTGTTTTTGCTCCTCACACAGAAAGGCAGGGATAAAGCTCCAAGCACATTCCTCTAGAAGCTTCTGATTGGTTAATTCATCATATTGATAGAAAGACATCAGCAAGATGAACTGAGACTAAACAGAAAACTTAATGTCACTATTTTCCATAGCAGTGTCA